>PVIJ01017185.1:0-30303 GCA_004024925.1 Scalopus aquaticus
AGCTGGGGTACAGGCCAGTGGTGTGGAGCGGTGAGAGGCTTCACCAGAGACAGAGTGGGGAGCAGAACAGGCAGATCAGAAATACACTGCTGAGGGGAGCAGCAGGTGAGGCAGGAGAGGTCTGCCGCACCATGTGGGATTCTCCCTGGCTGGGCATCGAACTCGCAGCGCTGATGCCGACAGCTCCACAGCACAGTACTTAACCGCTGCGCCACCAGGAAGGCCCCTTGGACCTGATTTTAAAGAAAAGTTTTCAGATTCTCAACATTGATTACGATCATAGTTTTTGGTTTGTTGTATATGACCTTTATTATATGGAAAAATGTGCTTCCCGTTGCCAATTTTGAGAGTTTTTATCATAAATGAACATTGAATCTTGTCAATTTCTCTGCATTTATTGATAGGCTCATATTATATGTTATCTTTTCTCTGGTTGATGTAGTGAATTACATTGATTAAATTTCATTTGGTGAAGCATCCTTGTATTCCTGGAATAAATCCCATTTGGTAAGCATGTATGATTTTTTTAAAGATTTATTTATTTATGCATACAAGCTGGGGTGTAGGCCAGTGGTGTGGGTGTGTGAGTGGATTCACCAGAGACAGAGTGGAGAGCAAAACAGGTGGACTGACTGAAATACACTACTGAGGGGAGCAGTGGGCAAGTCAGGAGAGGTCTGCTGTACCATGTGGGAATCTCCCGGCTGGAGATCAAACTTGCGCTGCAGTGGCTCTGGATAGCTTCATAGTGCTGTGATTTAACCCCTTGCTCCACCAGGGATGCCCAAGATGTATGATATTTTTAATGTGTTGTTGAATTCAGTTAGCTAAGATTTTGTTGGGGATATTAGCATCTGTGTGCATCAAGGATATTTGTTGCAGGATTGTTTTCTTTGTTGTTGTTGTGTGTGTGTGTCTGTGTTTGATGTAAAGTCTGCTTTTTGTACTAGTAATTTTGGTCTCATAAAATATTCTTGAAAGTGGCCCTCCCTGGTGGCACAATGGGTTGGGGACAGCACTGTGAAGCTATCCAGAGCCACTGCAGCAGGAGTTCAATACCTGGCCAGGGAGATTCCCACATGGCGCAGCAGACCTCTCCTGCCTCACCCACTGCTCCCCTCAGCAGTGTACTTCAGTCAATCTGCCTGTTCTGCTCCCCACTCTGTCTCTGGTGAATCCTCTCTCCACCCCACACCTCTGGCCTACACCCCAGCTTGCATGCATGCATAAATAAATATTTTTAAAAATATATACTTGAAAGCAATCCTTCTTCCTCAAATTTTTGGAAGAATTTGAGAAGGATCACTATTAGTTCCTCTTGGAAGGTTTGATAAAACTCATTAGTAAACCTGTCCTCAGCTTATTTGTCCTAGGAGACTGTTGTTTCAGTTTACTTGCTTGTAATTGGTCTGTTGTTTTCTGTGTCTTTCTGATTCAGTCTAGAAGGTTGCATGCTTCTAAGAATTTATCCATTTCTTTAGGTTATCTAATTTAATGACATAAAGATGTTCATAGTAGTCTTTTATGATCCTCTGTATTTTTGAGGTGTCTGTTGTAAGTCCTCTTTTGTTTTTGTTTCTAATTATTAGAGTTTTCTCCCTTTTATTTGTTAGAACATAGCTAGAGGTTTCTGTATTCTATTTATCTTTTTAAAGAATCTACATTTTTCTTTATTGATCTTTTGAACTGGTTTATTTTTTTATTTCCATGTTGTTTATTTTCTTTCTGATAGCTATTTATTCCTTCCTTCTAATATTTTTGGCTTTGTTCTTCTTAAGGTAAAACTTAAATGTTTATTTGAGATATTTGCTGTTTCACGGTACAGACCTTTACTGCTCATATACTTCCCCCTTAGCCCAGCTTTTGTTATTATTTCTGATGGTTTGTGTCTTTAGTGTAATTAGCTTTCAGATATTTTTTTATATTTTTCATTTTATTTCCTCACTAACCTAAGAGTAATTCAGTAGCATGTTGTTTAATGTCCACATATTTGAGGCTTCTCCTGCCTTTATTTTGGTGTTTGATTTTTAGTTTGATAACTTTGTGTCAAGAGAAGATAGTTGATGTGATTTCAATATTCACAAATTTCTTGATACTTGTTTTGTGACCCAACATATATAATCTATCCTCAAGAATGCACTTGTACACTTGCGAAGAAAGTATGCTCAACTTGTTGGGGGTAAAGTGTTCTATAGACGTCTGTTAAGTTCATATCATCTAATATTTCCTTTAAGACGATTGTTTCTCTGTTTTCCTGCCCCAGTGATCTGTCCATGATGTAAACTGGGATGTTGGAAGTTCTATCATATTGACAATGAATATTTTTACTTTTCTTAATACTTGCATTTTATTTTTGATGATCCTTAATTTAGCACATATATAGATGAGTATTATATTCTCTTGATGTCATCCTCAATCATTAAAGATCTCTTAAGTCACATAGTGTCCATACCTGTCTCTCATTTCCTTTTTTAGCTGGTAGTTTATTTTATTTGATTGATTGATAGATAGATAGATAGATAGATAGATAGATAGATAGATAGATAGATGATAGATAGATGATAGAGAGAGATAGAGATAGAGAGATAGGGATAGAGATATATTATAAACACAGCTATTGTTGGCTTTTTAGGGTAATATTTCCTTATAGAATTGTTTTATAACCTTTAACTTTGAGCCTCTGCTTAGCTTTGGAGTTCATCTGTGTCTCCTGGAATCAATAGAAAGTGGTTGTTGTTGTTGTTGTTGTTTTTGTATTTAACACAACCAGTCTGTTTCTTGATTGGCGAGTTCAGTCCATTAATATTTACAGTGATATATTAAAGTTTGTCACTAACGTTTTCTATCCAGTTCCTTATTTGATTTTTTAAGACTTTCTTCTATTTGATTTAGATGGGAAAGCTTCTTTTAACTTTTTTTTTCTTTGTGGTGGACATATAATATTGGCAAACTTCTATAGTTTTGTTTGGGAAGACTTTTGTTTCTCCCGAATTTCTGAAAGAGAGTTCTGCAGGAGAGTGTGTTTGACTGGCATTTTTTTTTTTTTTTTTTTATCTTGGGACAATTTCAGTATGTCAATCCATTATTTCCTGGTCTGTAAAAATTTTGCCGAGAAGTCTGATGAAAGCATGATTGGAGTACCTTTATAAGTTAAGTGCTTTATTTCCCTAGTTGCTTTAACTATGTTTTCTATGTGTTAAATTCATAATAGTTTCACTAATTTGTGTCTTGGCATAGGTCTCTTTGTATTTATGCAAGCTGGTGTTCTTTTGGCTTTGAGGACATGCATATTTAGCATTTCTCAGGTTTAAAATATTGTCTTCAATAATAATAATAATAATAATAATAAATTATATATTATTATATTATATTATTTATTATTATTATTATTATTATTATTATTATTATAAAACAGTCTATTCCCCTTTGTCTTTTCCCCCTCTGGATACCCATTCTCCTTATGTTGTATTTTCTTATGTTGTTTGATAGTTCTTTTTTTTTTAAGATTTATTTATTTATACATGCAAGCTGGTGTACAGACCAGAGGTGTGGGGCCGCAAGAGGGTTCACCAGAGACAGAGCGGGGAGCAGAAAAGGCAGATCAGAAATACACTGCTGAGGGGAGCAGCGGGTGAGGCAGGAGAGGTCTGCCGCACCATGTGGGATTCTCCCCGGCCGGGCGTCGAACTCGCATCGCCACTGCCAACAGCTCCATAGCGCAGCGCATAACCGCTGAGCCACCAGGGAGGCCCTGTTTGATAGTTCTTGAAGTGCTTCTTTATATTCTTTTATATCTTATTTCGTTCTCTTCTTTCATCTGCATTCTTTCTGCATTAATATTTTTGAGGTCACTGATTCAATCTTTCATTTGGTCTATTCTGCTTTCTTAGTTTTTTCCAGAAAGTTTGTATCTCCTTAATCAAGCTATTTACATCCTGAATTTCTGTTAGTAAATTATTTAAATATTTTATTTTTAGCTTAATCTTCATTGACTATTTCTCAGGTCATTCATTTGTTTTTCTGAATATTGCTGTGTCTCTTTGATATGCTTTGTTGTTGCTTTAGATTTCCCTATGATTTTTTTTTAATTATTGTTAACACCTAAGGGGAGAAATCCTATGTTGTGAAAAAAATAAAGATGCTTAAAAAGGAAAAAAAATATAATAAAATTTTAATTAAAAACAAATAAAGTTATCAGTAGCAGTAACTAGATAGTTGAATTACTTCTACTTTTCCTGAAGGTGGTGCTATGATTTGACTAATTTGCATTCTTTGCTCACTTCTGTCGTTACTGAGACCTATTTTTTGCAATTCTGAGTCACCAGGAAAGGGTAGGGACTTGAAAGTACCCAGTCATTGATGCAAATGATGTGCCAGGAGGGCCCAAGTAAAATTCCTCCTTGCTGGGGATACAAAAGCTCTGAGACAAAAGTCTGTCACTGTTAGCATGTTTCATGAGGTCAGTACCACCCTGAAGAGTAGGAGAGGGGTCATGCAATTTAAAGTGCCACCTTTATTCTTTACGAGGGTACCAGGACTCGGTGCAGCACCCCAGTTTCTGCATTGTGTGTCCTCTCTTTCAAGGGTGTGTGTTTTCATGCCATTTCCCTATCTTTCCTCCCCATGTCTTTGGCTGAGCCAGTGGCCCCTCCATCTGTATTCCCCATCCCAGATCACAACCTCCAGGCATTTCTTCACATCCACCTTCTGTTCAATGAAGCTTGATTCAACTCTGTGTTGTATTTTTGAAGTATGTATTGATTTCTGATGCACAAGAGATGTTTCAGTTTCATCCAAGTCATGGAACTCTCTCAGTGTAGTGTCTCTTTGGTTACCTGTTAATGTTCCTCTTTGGAATAAAAAAGGGACCTGTTCTATTGCCCTCTTGGTAATATCTAATATAAAGGTAATTTTTATGTTAAGAACTTTTTAAATTCTGAGGCTCAATTTCTTCAATGGTAAAATGTGAGAATTTAGCTATCAGTACAACATTTGATCACTAATACAAGCAATAACAGTAAAATAATAACTAATGAGTCCTTATTACTATTAATTTTATTAATGATTTTGATACATATGTGTTTTTATTGTAAAAGAATCCCTATCTTTCTACCATATTCAAAAACAAATATGTTCAGCCTGCAGATTTGGCAGCTTTTAAATCTATGTTCCCAAACATCATGTATTAGAAAAACGTATTTCTCTAGTACATTTATCACAATGTATTATCATTACTTAATTTTAGGTCCCTCTCTCGTATTAAATTTTGAGCTTATCAAGGGAAAATTCCCAGACTCATTCATTCATGTATTCTCTGGGGCCTAATAAAATGCCTGGGACATAGTAGACATTCAGCAAAAGCTTGTTGAATGAATGAAGAGAAGCTCTTAGACTCAAGAAGACACTGGGCAGACATGTCAACCAAGACAACTCTCTCTGGTTTGAAAAGACATAAGCACTTTGGGGTTTTAATTTTGAATTTTCATATTATACGGGAATTATATTCAGGTTTGTCCTCCTCCTGACTGCTTTGCAACACTGTTTTGCCACACATACTGCTTTGGGTTAGACATCTTGGCAGGGATAAAGCAAAAAAGCCATTCTGCCAATCTTGGCAAGTTGCTATAAATTTGGTTAACAGGTCAACTCAATTTTGTTCTATTTTAATGAGCTTTCCCTTTCCTACACTGGAATCAGTTAGTTGTAGCATTTTTTTTTTTTTTTTTGCAGGCTCCAATTTACACGCTGAAGTTCTAAGAGAGCAGGGAAATCACATCAAAGAGAACTTACATTAAGCTGTTACTCTACAGCTGTGTGGTCATTTGCAAGTAAGGGGATTGTTTGCAAGTAACCTTTTTAGAATTCAGATATTTTTAGTACAGGTATACTACACTGACCTCTTGGTTTAATGGTGATTCCTAAGAAGGCACAGCTGACCTCTTTATTCTTCCAATGAATATTTGTTATGGTTCCAGTAAATTAATCCCAGATTTCCCTCTAGAGTTACTGGAGATAAAACACCAGGTAAGCAGAAAAAGCTTCCTGGTCTCTGGAGCTTTATCAGATATTTAATTTTCTTTGTCAGTGCAGAATAAGCAGATATTGCAAATCAGACTCTTAGAATCCATCAGGGTTCACACGTTAGGATCTGGGCAGGTAAGAATGGCACAAGATAATGTGAGTGAGAGCAAAGCAAACATTACCCTCTGTGCCACAAAGGCTCCACCCCAAACTCATTTATGCTCATCTTGCTGACTCTGCAACCGAACTAAAACAGAACCTATCCAGTTTGATTTGCTTCTTTCTATTAATGATTTCTAAAAAGACAACAGGAGAATTGCAAGTAAAGGAACAAATGAGGAAAAGAAGATACACCCTAAGTAGATTTTAAACTAAGTAGATTCACACACAGCTTATGCACAGCTGCCTGAGAAACTGAAGGCCATTACCAGTTCCTGGAAGGATAATATCCCCACATCCTGTTCACTGTATTTATCATCTCTGCTTGGCAGGATAAAACCATTCTGCTTTGCCTTGCAGGAGATCAGGGACCAATTTTCATCTCTCCTGCTTTCATCTGAGCTAATCCCATCTAGTAGGGTGCTAGACATATAGTAGTGAGCAAATGTATGTATACTTTATTCAGTGGGACTATTTTATAATCACAACAAGACTAAGTCATTTGAGACTGAGATATCTGCAGAACGATCTATTTTGAAAAAGTGGTTCAGAAGATCTAGACATCTATTGTAGAAAGGCATACCATGGCAGGTGACCTTCTTCTCATATTAGATATGACTGTCTAACCCTGAATCAATACACTTGCACTGACATTTACTGTTTCTGATAACTACTTGTGGTGCTTTGTAAAGAGTAACTCATTAGGTTCCAATCTGGGACTATGTTGCCTCAGAAAAACTATTTAACTCTTTTGGACTCTTCTTTATCTGTACAATGACAAGGTAGAATAGATCATCTCTAAGATTAGAGTACTTACATTTTCTCTGGTATGAATATCATTCTGCCTGCAAACCCTGCCTGAAATACTGTATTGATAAAAGTTGGAAGACCCCATCCTGGTTTAGAAAATGAATATCTGTGTTCAATATGAATATAGGTTTCCATGTGTGAGGGTGAGTTTGCAGATTGAATGTTATTCATATACCAGCTGAGTTCTGACCTTACTAGCTGTGCAGTCATAGGCAAGATACTGAATTTTGAATAATTCTCTGAGCCATGGAAAAACCCAACACATTCGTTTATTTTGTTCTTTTGTTTTTTAATTTTGTCATATCCTGAAAGCTCAAGAGTAACTTCTGGGAATTCATACTTTATCTGATGATTTTAAGTTATGAATCACTGATTCTGTGTGAATCACATACATAACTTTAAAAACAAAAAGTCCAAGAAGTATTTAATTACCCTAAATTAAAACAGCCCTTGTCCTGACCTTTGAAAGTTCTGTTTTCTCCCTGCATATTCCATCTTTTCATTTAAGCCTTATGGTACCTCAGAACGCACTGAGCTAGTGGGGATGCCCTAGAAATAAAGTTTCCTCAGTACAATTGATTGTTCTAGTGATTTGGGTAAAATTCAAATATAAAGGTGGATTGCTATTTTTAGGTAACAGTTTGTATTTGGTTACTGTAAACTTGACCTTTCTGTATATTCCTACATTCAGGACAGAGATGGCATTTTAATATTGATATTGATGATACTATATAATTGCAGGCAGTTGATGATTTCAGAAATAAAGTCCATTGCATGATGGAGTAGAGATTGCTATGAATTATTGAAGCCTCTCAAATGTCTCAGAATTTTACCCAATTAAGTTATTTCCATTGCTTATAAGGTTTGAAAAGTTATGAACATTTATGAAATTATTGCTATTATGAAAAAGTATGTAACTGAAAGGTAGCACAGATGTTTGAGTTCTGAAACAAAGATGGGAAGGATAATTTGACTTGCAATGTTTCAAATGTGCTGGCTTGAGATTGAAAGGTTTAATTCCGTACCGCTACCTTACCCAACTGATTTATCTCCTTCTCATTAAATTGCTGTGATAGCCTTTCTTACTGATAAAGTTTTGTCTGCAAATGTAAGCATTGATACCACATTTTCTCAGTTATTAACACTTCTTAAAGCCAGGTTTATGAGCCGTGGCTTTCATTGCTCATCATTTTATTCCAAAATCCAAGGCTAGTAATTCTAAGATTTTGATTTAAACAGTTGTCAATACTAGGTACTGGGTAGGATGGCAATATCAAAACTCCAGAGTCCAAAAAAGTAGAAGGAATTTTATTGTATGCACTCTAAATTGCCTGCCTGATTCTCTCACATTCATTGCATAAAAACAGTGACTTCTTTTCTCTGAATCCTAGGCTACACTGAATAAGAAATGCAAGTTAGATCAGAAACAGAAAATATTCTGGAAATGAGTTTCCTGAAGGAAAACTATAACTGCAATTACCAGAGGACTTAGTGCATTAAAAAATAAAATCTAAAAAAAAGTCCACGATCCCTTTGGGAACTCATGGGAAAAATGGTACTTCTAAATAAAACCACCCTTGGAACATTAGAGAACAGGTGTTGAATTTTCTCAACAAAAAAACACGCCAGAGAGCATGGAAAATTTCCATGTAAAAGTCAAATATTACAATAATTGTTTTCTTTCATTTCATTGAAAAATTGAGAGCTCTTGTTAGTTTCATTATGTGATGTCTTGGCTAAATATTAATAAACAATATACATGCTCAAAACTGTGGATAAAACTAACTGTCTTGAAAAAGGTAGGGAAGGGCCTCCCTGGTGGCGCAGCGGTTAAGTGCTGCGCTGTGGAGCTGTCGGCAGCTGCGATGTGAGTTCGACGCCCGGCCAGGGAGAATCCCATATGGCGCGGCAGACCTCTCCTGCCTCGCCCGCTGCTCCCCTCAGCAGTGTATTTCTGATCTGCCTGTTTTTCTCCCCGCTCTGTCTCTGGTGAATCCTCTCACCGCCCCATGCCTCTGGCCTGTACCCCAACTTGTATGTATAAATAAATCTAAAAAAAAAAAATTAAAAAAAAGTAGGGAAAAAGCAATTCCCTTACTTTAGTAGTAAAGATAAGAAAAAAAAAATCAGCACATAAACAATGAACACAGGGTGATTGTATGATCCTTCTCATCTTTGTTTCAGAACTCAAAAACCTATACAAACTCTCAGATATTTGTTCATAATAGTAATAATTTTATATAAGGTTCATAAGATAATTACTCAAAATTTATAAGCAAATGAAATAATTTAACTGGTTAAAATTCAAAGATATTTGATGAAGCATCAATAATTTATGTAGAGCAAATTACTATGATTCAAGGCATCTGGATAGGCCTTTATGTGCTACTAGGTTTCTGTTGGGTGGCTTCAGTGCAATCGGGTCATCTTTTTGTACCACAAATTCCTCATAAATGAAATTATGTTAGACGGATTTCATGGAATTGGTTTCCTCATGTAGTCATATTTTTGAAGTCAAAGATGATACAGAAAAGTTGCCTCTATGTTTTTGTTCCCATGCAAAAATGAATTACCATGTAGCGCAAATGGCATCAGTGTATCTTTTTTGATTGCTGAATAGTATTCCATTGTGTATATATACTACGTCTTCTTGATCCAGTTATCTATTTGGGGGCATTTGGGTTGTTTTCCATGTCTTATATATTGTAAATACTGCTGCAATAAACATAGGGGTGCAGGTATCGTTTTGAATTAATGTTTTAAGTCCTTTGGGTAGATTCCTAGGAGTGGAATTGTTGGATCACTGGTACCTCCATTCTTAGTAGTTTGAGGAACCTCCACACAGCTTTCCATAGTGTTTGGAGCAGATTGCATTCCCACCAGTAGTGTAGGAGAGTTCCTTTTCCTCCACATCCTCACGACATTTGTTGCTCCTGTTTTTTCAATATGTTCCATTCTCACAGGTATAATAAGGTGGTATCTCATTGTGGTTTTGATTTGCATTTCCTTGATTACAAGTGATGTTGAACATTTTTTCATATATATTTTGCCCATTTTCATTTCCTCTTTGGAGAAGTATGTTTTTAGCTCTTCTGCCCATTTTTGACTGGATTGTTTACTTTGTGTTTGTTAAGTCATGTGAGCTTTTTGTAGATATTTGTGATCAGTCCCTTATCAATTGTATTGTTTGCAAAAATTTTCTAACAATCAGTAGGGTGTCTCTTTGTTTATGTTAATGTTTCTTTTGCTATACGAAGCATTTTAGTTTTATGTAATCCCAGCTGTTCACCTTTTCCTTCACTTTCTCTGCATTGAGGGATGTGTCTTTAAACATGGATGCAGCTAGAAGGGATTATGCTAAATGAAATAAGTCAGAAGGAAAAGAGAAAAAATATTATATGGTTTCATTTACAGGAGGTGTATGGGGAAACCAAGTAAGGGATCAGGAAAAAACAGTAACAATAAATAAATAAAAACAAAAAAATAGCAGGCAATTATAAATCAGAGACATTCTGCAAGGGATGGGGAGGTAGAAGAATCAAAACAAGGTAAATAAAAGCAAAAGAGACTATGGTGATTGTATATATTCACAGGTGAATTGGTAGTGGGAAATTTATGGGGAATATACCTGAAAGGAGAAAGCATACAAACATGCATTGTATAAAAGATGAACAATGATATTATATATATATATATATATATATATATATATATATATATATATATATATATATAAAGAAATAAAAAAAAATAAACACATCTTATTCAAATAAAAAAATGAATTACCAATAACATTCTAATCCCTGGGAGTTGATCATCATCCAATTATCTCCTATTCTGATGTTCCCCAAATGACATTACCCAAACAAGTGCTTATCACTGATTATTGCCCAACCTAATAAATTTTGAATCTTCTCTTCCATGTCCAATCCATTATAGTCTAGATAACAGTATCTTCTTCTTTAAAATCGCCCGCATCAGATGTGGTCAAATCACTCAATTCTGATTCATGAAATATATCCAAAAGCTTGGGTGAGTTACCTGGGGAAGTAAGTATCTAGGAGTAAATTTGCTGAATCACACAATTATGTCTAACAATTTCAAAACTACATAAAACTGTCTTCCAAAATGTCGTATCAATTTTCATTTCCTCTAGCAATGGATGAATCTTCTGGTTCCTCCACATGTTCCCACACAGTTGTGATTTTTTTTTTAATTCTAGTGAATGTATAGTGTTATCTCATTGTGGTTTTAATTTTTATTTCCATAATGTCTAATAACGGTAAGGAACTTTTTGTCTCCATTTATATGTAATTATTTTTCTTATTTTAAAGTTGGCATTTTATTTTAAAGTTGATATTCCTATTATTGAGTTGTAAGGGTTCTTCATAAAATTATACAAGGTATACAGCATTTGTTAGATATGATACAGGGGAACAAGGGGCACTAAAACTGGCCAAGGACACTGCCCAAACAGTTTACCGGTTACTGTCTGGGTTCTTCATAAGGGTGCAAAATTGCACAGTTTCAGAGAATAACAATAATGGGATTCATTTAACAAACCAAGGAAAAACAAAGTGTTATTGAGGCCAAAAATGGCCGTTTACTTCACCCGAAGCAGTGTTCAGTTTTTTCAAGTCCTAAACAAAAAGAATCTAAGACGGAATCTTCCTGCCACCACTGAGGATACAGAGCTCCTCTCCTTATCAATAAGCCATGCACCCAAGATGGTTTCTTCTGCCTGGAGCACATGGCAGCCAGACTATAGACCATGTTCCAACTCACAAAGACAATAGAAGACACAACAGGAGATGCTCCCGGAGATGCTGAGATGCCCCAACTCAGCACCAGGCAAGTGACGCTCAAAACAGCAGCTGTAGCAGGTGTATGACCTTACAAATGGCCACACTCACGTAGCTCAGCAAGGTGCCCTGCCCTGGGTCTTCACCTTCCCTTCCAAGCTGTAATGGCAGCAAAACCAGAAAATTTCAGTCGCTGGGCTACTTGCAAAGCCTCCAAATTTTCCTTTCTGAGTTTGGCTACTGGAGGCCTCTCCACATCCTTTAGAGGCCCATGCCAGCCTTCTGGAAGATCAGCATGGTGGTGGTAGAAATCACTGACCCCAGAATCACTGAAGATCCGAAAACACTGAATCCCTAACGCAGAATGCTCAAACAGAGACTCCTGAACACAGACTACAGGGGGAATGCTTTTGCAGTCCTTTATATTTTTATCAGTTGCTCCACCCCCAAATGTGGTACTTTTTAGCATTTTCCCTGGGGCTGTCTGTCCTCACAAGCACACCCCTCCAGTGGCACCACTTGTAACAGTCTTTGGCTTCAGCCACTGGCTAGAGATACATGATTTGGAAATATTTTTTTCCCATTCTGGGATTGGCCTTTTAATTTTCTTAATGTTGTCTTTTATAGATCCCATTTTTTAATAAAGTCTAATTTGCCAATATTTCCTTTTATTATTATATTTTTCATGTCATGAATAAGATATTTGTCTGATCTAAATTCAGAAATATTTTTCTCTAATTTTTAGTTTGAAAGATAAATAATTTTAGCATTTCTGCTTTGGTCTAGATCAGATCTTTTTAAGGATTTTTTTAAGGATTCATTTATTTATGCATAGAAGAACTGGGGTGTAGGCCAGAGGTGTGGGGTGGTGGTGGTGAAAGGATTCACTAGATACAGAGCGGGGAGCAGAACAGGCAGATCTACTGAAGTACACTGCTGAGGGGAGCAGCAGGCGAGTCAGGAGAGGTCTGCTGAACCATGTGGGAAGCTCCCTGGCTGGGGATCGAACGCGTGCTGCAGTGGCTGCCAACAGGTTCATAGTGCCGAGTCTTAACTATTTGCACCACCAGGGAGGCCTCATAAACTTATTTTAATGAGCTGTATGAAATAAGGACTGAAGTTTTCCAGTTGTTCCAGAAGTTTGTTATAAAGGCAATTCTTTTCCTATTGATTTTCTGAATATCTTTATAAAAAAGAAATAAATTATTCATAAATAAAAAGGTATATTTTTGGACACTTATTTCTGTTTCATTGATGTAAATATCTGTTCTGTGGCCTCCACTGTGCAAAATTAGACTGTATATCCTTTTATTTTCCAAAATGATTTTGGCTATCCTAGGTATATTGCATTTACATCTGAATTTTATGCCCAATTTCTCAATTTCTACAAGAAAGTCAAATGAAGATTTGATAGGGATTGAATTAAATTATATATTATTTGGTGGAGAATTGTCATCTTAAAAATATTTTTTCTCTTTATTCTCTAGTATGATATGTTTTTCAACGTATCTAAATCTTAAAATTTCAGAAATATTTTGTACTTTTCAATGTATGGGTTTTGTATATTTTTGTTAAAAAACCCTAAGCATGTCAATTCTTAGTTGTTATTGTGAATGTAACTTTCTTGATTGTACTTTTGGATTTTTCTTTCCTAGTATGCATTGATCTTGTATTGTGTTTTCTTTTTAATCTTGGCAATGGATTTTTGTAGTGCAGATGTAGATTTTTGTAGTGCAGTGTAGTTTTGTGCAGATATTATACATAAAGGATCTTGTTTGCCAATAGCAGCAGTTTTTATTCTTCCTTTTCAAAATATATTCCCACAGTGTCTTAGTTGATCTGACCTTTGTAAACGTCCCCTACATCATGTCTGTCCACTCTACTCAACTCATTACAATACAGCCATGGTGACTTTGCTTTCTATAAAGAAATCTACTCTCGATTCTGTGTGTGGTTGCACATATTATTCCTTTTCCTACAGCACACTTCACCCAAATATTTGTTGACTCCCTCTTTTTGTCATTGTCAGCCTTCATGGCTCATCCCTTCAATGGACTATGGTGGAGGACTAGCGGTGCTTTGGTGGTGGGAGAACTATGGTGACCACACCCGGGGGGAGAAATATTACATTATGAAACAACAAGGATGTAAAATAATGAAACTTCATTTATGTGTGTTGTGTGTATAATATTTATTTATATTAAAAAATCCCTTCAATGTGAACTTCCTTGGCATCCTGAGAAAGTCCTCACCATGTTCAAATATTCTTTATCATCCTGAAAACTATTTTGTTCATTGTATTCATCATGTAACAATAATCTTGTTTGTCTTTTTACATGCTTGTTTTCTATACCCCAACCCTCATCCTGAATGTAATTTCCTCCAAGATGGTAGCCTTGCTTATTTTTTTACACTATTCAATCCTAGTACTGAGAACAGTGTCTGTCTCAGAGTATATGATTTTTCACCTTTTTTTGCTATATTACTGACATAAAAATATAATTTTTTAAAGCATGCTAACAAATTAAGTCAAGAAAGTAACTTTCATACTTTAATTTTTGCAGTAATGGACCAGAATTAATCACAGGGATTAACTATTCTAAAGGGAGAACAGGGCATCAAAGAAAGATAAAATTACGCATTTTGATTGTGTTGGAGATGTGAAACATTATATGATACAATATCTTTGTGTACTCATGTATGGTCTTGGGTATAACCTGTCACACTTTGGAGTCTGAGAGAGGGATATTCAATTGCACTTTGCGTAGATTCTTTCTTTGTGTTCGTTTGGGATTTATGAGGACAAGCTCTGGATTCAGAGTGTCTATAAAGCACAGACCAGCTCATGACATATTAGCCTGTCACTTCACCTTTGTTCTTCTGACTGACCTACACCCATCTTCTCCTGCCTGGTCAGCCCAAAGCTCAAAGTACCAGCACTGTGGAATGTGATGCTGCAGTGCTAATGGTGCTGACATAGCGCCAGGGAGACCGCTCTGGCACACTGTAGCATCCACTGTTGGACCTGCCAGATTATTTACTAGTTTCCTTAGTGTCATTGTCTTGACAAGTAACTCTGGGAATTCAGCGCATTTTTCCCCTTCAACTACACGCTGCCAGAATACTTGACTCTCTGGATGTGTCAGGCAGGTTCTGTAATTAAATGGCTCAGCATTTCTGTTTGTCAGGGTGATATAAAATAAGGAGGAAAAAAAATGTTTGCTTTGTGAGGCCCTGCCATAAAACCTTCAGGAAGGATTATACATCATCAGGCCTTTGGCTCCCAAAGGAAAATGTTCTGAAAGACAAAACATCTTTAGTGTCAATTTTCAACCAGGAGAAAATTGAAAGAAATGAAGTTTGACATATGGAACTGTTTTCGTAAGTTGTTTCAAATGTGAGTCACAAGAAAGGTCACTTTGAGGATACAGCGTATCAGCTGAGATGCTTCTACCAATTTAAATAAAGCTCACAGATGACTTCCCTTTGTCCTCATGGCCCGTGCCAAAGACCATGTTCAGTTAAGAAAAAAACTAGACTAATTAATCATTGGTGATTGCAGAGTCTGTACTTGTGTCTTTTGGTTGCTTTTGTAGAAAGAGTAGCTGAAACTGGCTTGAAAAAACACTTAGAAAGACTCTCTCTACATTCATTTATGTAAGCCCATCACTTGAACAGTCCTTTCACCAAATACTTCCATCCAAGCATACAGTTAAAAATATCCTACAACAGCAACTTGCATATATACAGCTAAAAACATAATGAAATATGAGTACTACAATTTCAGTTTCAAGTCATATTAGAAATTTAGTCTATAAAATTAACTCCATTATGTTATGATGAAGCATCGTAACTGCACAGAACCAAAAATTCTAAAAATAGTGTATGGAAACTATGGTAATATATATATTTTTGGGTCTTCATAAATGATTAAGATAAAGCCTCATAAAGTATCCATAGTTGGCTGTTGCTTCAATTCCATATTGAGTGCATAGAATAGACAATTTATTCCAGATTCATTTTTTCCAAGTCTTCGACCATGGATTTCTTCACACACTTACGGGTTGAGTTAACACACCATCTTCTTCAAAGCCTCATACCCTATTCCTAATCCCTGGTTTCCCCAAACACAACAATAATGTGCAGATTTCTTTCTAGTGTTTTGTAGTTAATGGAATAATCACATTAAAACAGATGACAAGCCTGCATATATCTCTCACTCCTGACTCACAACCTCACCAAAAGCAAGAGGTGAATGAAATGAAACTACCCATGGAAACTACTATGACCAGAAGCAGGAAAGGCAAAATTTCTTACAATATGTACATAAGAAACTAAAGGGTTGCTTTTCATTTGGTGCTTACAAACACATCTCACTGTCCCTAACCCCAAGGTCTACAACATTATAATTAGCAAGTACAAAAGAAACAATCTTATCTTTTGGGTTGATAGCATGTCAACCTGAGACTCATAGAAGATAATTGGTCCTCTGAGTAAAAGAAGCCCATCACCACAAGTAGCAAGAAATATACAAAGAGTGAACTTTCTTTTTTATTTAAATGAGTTCCCTGCATCCTATATGCTGGGGTTTTTCCTGTAATATCTAAGGAAATATATGGAAATTCTAAAATCTATGATTGTGTTCTGACCTCTCACATGGTCCAAATGCTACTCCTCAGTGGACAGAAAATATTGGGCCCTTCAGTATTAGTTATTCTGATGAATTGTAATTGAAAAAGTAAGCAGATATTGTGTATAGTTTGGCACAGCCATATCCATTAATGAACTGGTAGGAAGGAGGCCACAGCCTTTCCCACTGGCTCTCCTTTCCAAGAAATCTGTACTCTTCTGATGGCATCTGTTATAAGATAGAGTAGAATAGGAACAAAGAGGTCACTGCCCTGCTGACCAGAGCAATCAGGGCCTCTAGTTTTCTCTATGGGGAAGGTTGCCACCGTCCTATCTCACTCTGTTGCGGCCCTTAAGGGAAATCAAGTTTTGGGGCAGTGACATTGTTGCAGCAGCTTTCCCAGAGAAATCAGGCGGCACTCAGAGAGGTGGAGAGAGAGAGATTTAATTGTCACACCAGCAGCCCAGTGGGATAACTCCCCAAAATCTGAGCCCCATGTTATAGGAATTACAGGTTTTTATACAGTTTGTATAAGGAAACTTACCTACCCCATCCATCATAAACTATATTGTTTAGGAAGGGGGTCAAGGTAACCATAGCTACTATTGTGGACAAGCAGTACAGCACAGAGACTTTCCCAGCAGCTTTCCGCCCCAGCAAGCAGCAGTATCCAAACAGTGAACTTAGCAACTTTAGCAACTTTCATTTCCAAGCAGCAAACTCACGAACTTCCTACTTCAACATGATTTGCACTAGTGATAATGAGCACCATTTATTAAATTCAAGTGAAACATTTTCCACATGGGATCCCATTTCCTATATAAACCCAATCTTGGCCCTGGACCTTTGGCCTACGTCTACACTGCCTGCTGACTTGACCTGTGTCCTCTGACTATGTCGACCATTCCTGATACCATTGCATACCTTCTCTTTCCATGGCTTCTTTTCTTTTCTCTCGTCCTGGTACTAAAAGTTCTTTTATCCTATAAAGTTTTCTGGTTGTCCTTACATCAATGTCTCATTTTTCTTTCCATTTCTGAAATATCATCTTTTCAAACAGGTTTTTATGTACCACCTGGTTTAAAGTTACCTCTCATTTTACTATCATGTTAGATTATGCAGCTATCATTTTCCCTTATTGCAATTTTCACAGACTGACATTATATTGTTTATTTATTTATTTCATTCATTGGTCTTCTTTCCCGGAATGTAAACTCTGTAAGAGGAGAGTGTTTATCTTTCTTCCATATTTCTGTGGCAGACATGTTTTGTACTTCGTAGATACAACACTAAGTTCATATACCACTCATGACAAAACAAATTCACAAGTCAGTATAATTATTATCACTGAATAAATTACTAAATGGCAGTGATAGGATTTGAACCCACCCCACGTTCAATTAGTTATACAAGGTTAGTTATGCTAGATTAGTTCTAGTTATACAAGTTGACTGTTGATCTAAGATCCTCTTTTCCTTTGGAATTACCTTGTAATCTCCAGAAAATTTAATTCATTTATGTGACTTCTATGATAAGAAAAATCTAATCAGCAGTTAAATCTTAATATATACAAGTTCTCTACAAATTCTCAAAGATCTATCTAAACGGTATTTTTTTACTCCCTGTGTCTTGCCATTTTAAAAAATAAATAAGCAAATTAATAATAATAATAATAAAACAGAAAAGATCTTCCTCTTGAATTTTGGTTTTGAAGTTTTAAAACCCAAACTGATTATTTTATTGTTTTATTTTTAATAACAGCATTGTTGACATGTAATTCACACACTATAAAATTTACTCTTTTAAAAATATACAATGCAAAACCACATTTTTAAAATATACAATTTAAAATACATTTATATTATATTCACAAGATTGTACCACCACCACCACCACTATCTAATACTGAAAGATTTTCATTATCCCATAAAGGAATCTCATTCCCATTATCAGTCTTTCACCATTTGCCATCCATCCAGTCTCAGGCAAACATACTAACTTACTTTCTGACTCAATTCTGAACATTAAATGTAAATATGGGCATTATTGTGTCTGGCTTCTTTCCTGTATGTTATCAAGTTTTATTCCTACTATAGCATGTATGAGCACGACATCCCTTCCATATGACAAAATAATATTCCTGTGTCACATCTTGTTTGTTCATTTATCAATTGATGGACATTTTTAGGTTGTTCCAACTTTTAGATGTTATCATGTAATTATAATATGTGTGTGTAATTTTTGTGTAGATATATGTTTACAATTTACTTAAGTATAAACCTGGAGTCACAATTGCTGGGTCATGTTGTGTTAATTCTATGTTCAACATTTTATAAAAAATGCCAAGTCATTTATTTTTTTTTCACTTTTAAAATATATTTTATTTATATATATATATATATATATAAATTACATATATATAAATCACACACACACACACACACATATATATATATATACATATATATATATTTTAATATATATATACATATATATATATTTTACACCACTGTTCATTTTTGTACAATGTTCACTTTCTCATCTTAGGTGTAATCCCCATAGAATTCCCACCATCAATTCGCCCATTCACAATCAACATAGTCCCTTGTGCTCTTCCCACCCCTGTTTTGATCCCTCATCTCCTCCTCCCAAGCCATTTCTAAAGTATCTTCACCCTTTTCCATTTCTACCCACAATGTATGAGGGTTTTGATTTCTTGATATCATTACCAGCATATATATTGTTCTTGTTCTTGATTCTAGCCATCCTAGTGGTTATGAAGAGGTGTCTTGTTGTGGTTTTCACTTGCATTTCCATCATGATTAATAATCAAGAGCATCTTTTCATATACTAATTGGACATTTGTTTATCTTTTAGACATATCTATTAAAACTCTTGACCATTTTATTTATTTATTTTTTTAATTTTTTTTTATTTATACATACAAGCTGGGGTACAGGCCAGAGGTGTGGGGCAGCGAGAGGGTTCACCAGAGACAGAGCGGGGAGCAGAACAGGCAGATCAGAAATACACTGCTGAGGGGAGCAGCGGACAAGGCAGGAGAGGTCTGCCGCGCCATGTGGGATTCTCCCTGGCCGGGCGTTGAGCTCGCCTCACCGCTACCGACAGCTCCACAGCGCAGTGCTTAACCGCTGCACCACGGGGGAGGCCCCTCTTGCCCATTTTAAATTGAGGTTTTTTTTTAATGTATTTGAGTAGTAAGAATTATTTTTAAACATTGAATAAATTTCTTTATCAGTTATATGAACTGTAAATATTTTCTCCCATTCTGTGGGGTATCTTTTCACAGTCTTAATGATATCCTTTAAAGGAAAAAATGTGTTTTTTAGTTTTAATTAATCCCAATGTACATTTTTTAAATTTTGTTACTTATATTTTGGTATAGTATCTGATAAAACATTGTTTTACTCCAAATCACAAAGTCTTATACCTATGATTTCCTGTGAAAGTCTTATAATTTTAAGTCTTCCATTTAAGCCTATGATCTATTTTGAATTAATTTTTGCATATGGTACAAATTTAGCATTATCTTTTCCATATTTCTCCCAGTAATATACTACTACTACTACTTACTATTACTAACATGTATTTAGTTGAACCAGCATCATTTGTTGAAAAGACTCCTTTTTCTCTATTGAAAAGTCTTTATACCCTTGTTAGCAATTATTTAACTATATAAGAGAGGACTTTTTCTGATATAAAGCTGTCTCTAACCCCCTCACCTTCTTCAAAATTCTTGATGTTAGAGTACTAAGTTCCAGAACCCTATCCTGAGAATCGCAAACCATATTCTCTGGACAATAAATTCTTTATTTTGATTTCAAGTTTTGTCTAAGCTTGCATTCTTCTATAAGTAATTCTCAGGTCAGGATTTATGTGCAAGTTGCTTGTTTAGGAGATTTATGAAACCCTGGATAAGAGGGAAGAGACATACGGAAGGAAAGGAAGACAAATGAATCTATTGTTAGGTAATTTCCAAAGTGGGCAACTGGAGTGCAATCTTATGGGGAAACACTGAAAAATGTCCAAAACATTACTCCAAGTTATTGCACCTAAGAGATAAGGCACCATGGGCATTTTTACAACTCCCATCACCATTGATGAGGCTGACTCCTGAGGTTGTCAATTTCCTGCTACTTCCAACCAGTGTGTACATGCAAACAACAGCTCTCTGGAGTGCTTGAGGGAATGCAGATATCGGCATTTAGAAGAGGTTGAGGCACATCAAAACAGTAAGGTCAGAGAGATATGGCAAAGGTATTGTCAGTGTCTACCGCTAAAATCAGAATTCCTCTTCTCTTTTGAGTGCTTAAAACTCACACGCTACCAAAAATAAAATCTCAGTTTTTACCCTAAGCACCTGTTTTCAATACAGATAGAAGGAACCTGAAGCAATAGAAAATCCCCAAGATATACACTTGCAACCTTCTGAGCTGATGTGGTAAAGAAAATAAAACTTAATTCAAATTCAATACAGCAGGAAAGTGAGACACTTTATATTTGAGGTCATTGTTTTACTCAGGACTCTTTGGTTGCA
This sequence comes from Scalopus aquaticus, assembly GCA_004024925.1. Classification (NCBI taxonomy): domain Eukaryota; kingdom Metazoa; phylum Chordata; class Mammalia; order Eulipotyphla; family Talpidae; genus Scalopus; species Scalopus aquaticus. Next base: position 20,981 of record PVIJ01017185.1, read on the forward strand.
AAGGATAAAAGCTAAAATTGCTTAAACAAAGGAAGACTTTATTGACACATATAATTGGAGAGAAGCAGAAGAGAGAAGCAGAAAGCTGTCAGCATCTAAAACTAGGAACTCAGATACAATTATGATTCTGTCTCTGTGATGTGACTTTTTAAAATAGTCAGTTCCTCTCATATGGATAAAATGGAACCTTCCTGCACTGTTGGGAATGTGAACTGGCCGAATCCCTCCATAAAACAGTATGGAGATCTCTCAAAAGTTAAAAATGGACCTGCCATATGACCCAGTTATTCACTCTTAGATTTCTAACTGAAAAATTCAAAAACACTAATTTGAATGGGAACTTACAGTCCCATGTTTATTGTAGCACTGTCTATAATAACCAAATTATGGAAACAAGTGCCTCAAAATAGATGAATGGATCAAGAACATCCATAGTGTATATACACAAGGGACTATTACTCAGCGATCAAAAAGATAAACTCATGTTATTTTTGGAAACATGAATGGAGCTGGAAGGGATAATGCTAAGTGAAATAAGTCAGAAGGAGAGATAAATCCTGCATGGTATCACTCATATGTGGAATATAGAGAAGTCAAACTCCTTTTTTTATAGAGTCAGATAAATACAAGTTTAAATACTAACCTTTGAAAACTGACTACAGAACTGAATCATCTAGAGGGTGATGGAGTGAGGACAAAGAGGAAAGGAACACAATAGACTACTGTTGTGTATTATGGTGATTTGGTGACTGGTATACTATGGCAATGATGCCTGAGGGGTTTATCCTCTACTTCCGCAATGCCAACAGTAGTGTGAACATGTTACCTGCCTTTCTGCTACTTTTTTTTTTTAAGATTTATTTATTTATGCATACAAGAACTGGGTGCAGGTCAGAGATGCGGGGTGGTGAGAGGATTCACCAGAAACAGAACAGGGAGACAGGCAGATCGACTGAAGTACACTGCTGAGGGGAGCAGTGGGCGAGGCAAGAGAGGTCCGCTGTGCCATGTGGGAAGCTCCCTGACAGGGGATCAGACTTGTGCTGCAGTGACTGTGGACAGCTTCAGAAGCCGAGACTCAACCGTTTTGCCACCAGGGAGGCCCCTTTCTGATATTCTTGGCTTACCTTTCAGCAACTGAAACAGAGGGCCAGCTCTCTGGCAACCATAATTTAAATAATTCCTAGGAGCAACTCAATTTGATGTACTTTGATAACATCCTGTACTAAACATTCTGCCCAGAAAGATGTTGCTCTGACTTTGTTCATAGTCTCACCACTGTGGCCGGAAGACTGATTATGTTATCAGAAGAGAAGAAGAAATAAAGTTGGGAAATTTAGGCAAAAAAACAAGCAAACGAACAAACAAAAAAACGATTGGGACTCCCTGGTGGTGCAAGGGATTAAGTCTCAGCACTGCTGAAGTATCAGCAGCCACTATAGGACAAGTTCAATCCCCAGCCAGTGAGCTAACCCACATGGCACAGCAGACCTCTCCTGACTCGCCTGTGCTCCCCTCAGCAGTGTATTTCAGTAGTTCCGAAACCTGCTCTGCTCCCCACTCTGTCTCTGGTGAATCCTCTTACCATCACACACCTCTGGCCTGCACCCCAGCTCTTGTATGTATAAATAAATAATTCGTTAAAAAAATAAGATCTCTAGGTGAAAGGGTGTGGAGGGCATCAAGAGCAACAACGACAACAACAAAAGCACTCATATTTCTGTCCTCTCTGTCCAAGTCCTTTGTACATTTCTGTAATCTCCCAGGAACCTCCGATTACTAGGGAATATTATTTCAAGGGCTTGTAGAGAAATTTCTGTTTCTTGCAATTCCTATCTCCCCTTGGGATGTAGCCTATCAAATTGCAGCTCTAGTGAGGTTATTTCATGTCTGTGACAGCTAATTTACTGACGGTGTGACTGCAAGGGGGTGATGAATAACCTGAACTAATCTCATCTGCTTTCTCCATTTTTTTTTAATTTCTCAAATATTGGTTCATTAGAAAAGAAGCTGCAAATTTCAAAGCAGCCTAGTTACCAAGATTCATCCAATGGTTTTATAGATAAATGAGTGGCATCAAATAAACAGTGTTTGAGTACAAATTAGAGGAGAAAAATATTTAAATATTTGGGAAATTCAAGTGTGGTTCCTTTATTGCTTTCAAATAATCATCACCATTAATATCCCTAAGAATCCCCCACACCACAACATATCTGCCACTCTTTTCTGGGAAGGGATAGTGTGGGCTCTTGTGATCTCTTTAAGTAAGAAAAAAATGAGAACATTGAAACTATGACAAACATAGCAAGTAGTTACATGCTAATTCAGGTTATCACATTTAATTAGGATTTAAGGAGGCTGAGTTCTGCTGTCTTCAGTCTTCAGAAATGAGCACTCCTGATCAAAGCGCTACCTTCTTTCAATAATTTAAATAGGTATCCATTTTAATTAAAGTAGACTTGAATATTGGATATGAAAATTGTGAGTTGCTTCTTCTTTCTTTTTTTTTTTTCCCCGGTTAGATTTGGCAGTGGAGGCTTAAATGAATAGGTCCCTGTGCTGAAGAAAACGTCATCTGGTGCTGTCTCTCTTCAGAGCTAAGGATCAAACAAAGCCTCAGCTGGGGGCCTTCTGTGATCCCAAAACCTCCCTGGAAGGAGCAAGTTGCTTCCAGAGTTGCCTGTTGGGTCATCATACAGGTCTCAACAGCTGCTAAAGGACAGACCAGTCTGTTTCTTGCCTTCTGAAAAGGAGCTATTCTCCTCCCTGACTCAAAGAAAGGAGTGGTTTGGAATGCAACATTTGATAAAATATTACATATATCCTCAAAATTTCCCAAAAAGGCTCCTGCTGAAAAGATGAAATATTAAACCTGCATAGCGACCTACCTTAATGTAGCCCATGAACACCATCATAAACAGTCAGCCTGCCTTCTTCTACCCTTTAAGAGTGAGTAAAGATGCTTATAAGAAATCTGGCAAGGAAGTATTAGCCTGCAAGATGTTCTCATTATTTTCAGCAGTTCCCTCTTACTTTTGCTTCATTGTATCATTTTCTCCTCAGTAATCTGGTACTTTCTTCATCACCCCTAGGCAAGTAGAACACAGAAGCTGTCATCAATAAATCCATTCACAGTGACTTTCAAAAGAAAGAAAGTTAAAATGAATAGGGGAGGGAATCATGAGAGAAGCTGGAGAATATAGAACAAATTTAACTGTTTTCTGATATTCAGATGTCTGCAGACTTCCTTCTAGTTGTCTGGACGGAAAAAGTCATGTTCTATTTTCCTCCTCTCCCTCTCTTCCTCCTCATATTTTAAAATGTTTACAGATCTTAGTTAAACTCACCAGTCCAAGTTGATTTCATTCATTTAACATTCCAATGAAGTGGAAAGAATTGATTAGATTTCACTGTCACTCATTTTACAGATGGATTCCACTGATCAATGAAAATATCCATGAAAAGCCATAAAAATCAGTCATAATACCCTCTTAGATACTAAGAAAACCAACAGTATACTGTGGTTCACCATCTCTGATATTCTTCATGAACTTCTATTCACTGGGTCACTTTTGTCTCCTGTCCTTTTCACACTCTTTCTGCTTAACACCAATTTGATTCTGCAGGTAATAATTTATGATTACTTTCTGATTAACTTTCGATCATTCATCACCAACTTGATTCTTAGAACTTCAACTTAGATTCTTGAAATTTGCAGCTTCTTTTCTAATGAACCAATATTTGAGAAATTAAAAAAAAATGGAGAAAGCAGATGAGATTAGTTCAGGTTATTCATCACCCCCTTGCAGTCACACCGTCAACTTGATTCTTAGAACTTCTTAGAAGTAAGAAGTTTTCTTACTCCATAACACTGCATAGGAGCACGAGTTGCTATGTCTTCCAATGGCAGACTCCAGATGCAGGCAGACTTCTTCACTTTCTGCTTGATCATTAATTCATGGAAGGAGACTCTTATGAAAAGGTGTTGGGCATCATGTAAATGACAGTATTATTAAAGAAAAATAAATGGAAGCCAAAACTTCCAAGCAGAGATAATTAAGACAGAGCACGGGCAGACAATGGCTTATATAGTAAAGATATGCAAGGTGTTTTAAGGTTGGCAGTGATTTGGGGTGGTTAGTGTAACAAATGCATCAGAAGGTAATATGAATTTAATCCCAATGAAGGAGAAGAAAGTAAAGGAGATTATGTAAGAAGTGTCAAGGCAAGAGAAGACTGAAATATCAGAAATGTTCAAAAATGGTCTTTAAGACATTGAAGAGGTTTATATACAGCTTGATTATGACTGATAAATGAATGACTGAATGAAGAATCCTAATGTCCATGACTACAGGATAGATTTGAAAATATTCTCTTTTGAAACAAGCCCAAGACTCTTAGTAACTTTGGGTGCAAAATTTGGGCTGAATAAAAGTAAAGTTTGGTTTACCAATTGCTTTCAATTCTGAAATGAAGCCCAGTTGACATAAAAATTCAACATCAATTACACACAAACATATTGCATGACCTTGCATTAGAGTGATGCTTTCCATAGAGCAGGAAGCAGGTCCTTTTCTAAATGCCAGTGACAGATGGGTTTCAAGATCACCATGATTTCACTGAGCTTAAGAAAACACTATCACTAGAAATAAAAGATCCATTGGCTCTCTCTGCTCAGAAACTCAAGTTCATCTTCTCCATTGCTAAAACGAAATAAAATTCCAACAGAAATAAAAGTAAATCAGGTGTCTCCATATCAGGTGCAGAATAATAATCTATATTAATATAGATTATAATAATAATCTATATTAATATAAATTATTATATATATATTATAATAATCTACTATAATTTCTAACTTCCAAAACAATGGCAATCCTGGCATATACATCTATCTGTCAAAGAAGGGTATACCCTGTGAGGGAAACAGTTTTGCAGAACCTTATCTCCTGTTCTTAGAGAATATTAAAAAATAAAGGATAACTCGGTTTTCCCTGATCATTCTTACAGTCAACTGTACTATTTACAACTAAACAACTGGCTCTTGTGTTGACTGTTCTTGCTGTACTTCCCTCTCCACATTCCATGACAGCTTTACCTCTGTTGGACACTTGAAGAATGTAAACTCAGGGTTTAAAGGATAGTGAGTTCTACTTCACAGAAGAGAATGTTTAGGTATTTGGCCAAAAGGGTTTTTTTACCTCCTGCATTTGAGAAGGTTTGGAGGACAAGTCAAAGTCTGTCCCCTCACATACTTTGCAAGTTATTATTATATTATTGGATCAACCTTAGCTCTGTTTTGTAGTTTAGTTGCAAATCAGATATCTTACATGGAGAAATCTGAGCTGAACACAACATAGATGATGTTATTAAATCCTCCTGCATTCTCTTAAACTCCTTTATGTCTTTTTCTGGCCTCTATGGAAAATTTGAAGTAGACGGGACTCCATGATAAGTAAACAATGAGGTGTGCCTGAAAGAACACTGAGATACCACCTTGTGAATGCCTCACCACATAGAAACATAAAAAAACAAAGTAAGACGCCTATGTGGATATCAGATATAGACAGAAGATAAATAGAATATATTATCTAAATATGTTACAAACTATGTGTGTGTTTATATACTCATATATAAATACATACATAAATCTGATTTTGTGTAACATGAGCAAACTTCCATCTGTATTGTTGGCCTCAGATCTCTGAATTCCTCTCCAAGTACATTGCTTTGATCATGTGATATTTTAGTAATAATTGTCTTTAGTGATAGCAAGATGGTAATATAAAAGTCACGTCCCCAACTAAAGCAGAGATTCTGTATGCTGGCAATGTTTGCCTTTGCAACTGTTCACCTGTCATTTGCATATTGATACTTCAAAGAACTGGCCACAGTTTCTTCCCAGCTACATTACAGCACATGGGAATTCATTGTTTCTGACATGAGTTAGAAACAGTAGAATTCCTTCAAGACATAGTTGTCACAATGATTCCACAGTGGTTAAGACCTTTTGTTTGTTTAGCTTGTGTATGTGTAATACTAGATGCTTGCTTCATTTTATTCCCCCTGTTTTGCAATAAACAATGATGGCAGGGATGGCCTTTTCTGTTGTGTTGCTTGTAAGTATACCCTGAGGCTAATAATCATGGGCGCAGCTGAAAAATATGATGAGATAACTGTCAAACACTGCTGGAGAAAGGCTGGTATACATCTATTAGCAAAGAAATCTAAGGTTTCTATGTGAAAGGGAGAGAGAGAGGGAAGGAAGGAGTGGGAAAAGAGATCAGTGTGACCTATACTGCATCTCATTCACTCATTCATTCATAGAATGTAAGTTTATTGAGCTAATATGACAGATGCTGAGAATAAAATGAGGATAAAATGAGATTATAGTGACTATAATAAATAAATACAAATTTGTTACCTAGTAAATAAACAAATATAAATTTGTTACCTAGTAAAAAAAGCTATTACCTACTAAATAATTATTTTATTACTAACTAATAAAAAAATAAGCAACAGGCAGTATCAATTGGGGAGGAAACAGCATGTCAAAACCTCCTCAGACTTCACGTTAAGCAATAATAATAATAATGAGAGTTTGGTTAGAGATTTTGGAAAGGCAATAGAAATTTGGTGCTCAAGCACATCATATTTTCTTGATAAAAACAGAGATCACATTGATTCACTAGAACTAGATGGCTTATTTTAGAAGAATATGTTTTGATAATTAAGATATTTAAAAATTAAGTCAAAATAAAAATGTGCAAATGGAGCTGCACTTATAATCACAAGAGAACAGCAATTACTGAGGTGTTTGGGGAAAGGTGGAGTAATAATTATGTGACAAAAGATGGATTGAAGAAACATGCAGAGTTTGCAAGCTTAAGGACATATTGTGTTTGTACATGTTATGTGTCACCTACATATGCATCATATAGTAAATGAATGGTTAATCTAAAAACAAGAGACATGGGAAGAGTTCATACTGTTTTGTCTGTTCTACCTGTCTACCTTAGACTCCCTTTGTAGGGTAAGTGAAAGAATGATCAGGATTTTCCATCCTACCGCCATTAGATTTAATGATAGAACCCTGCACTCATGCCTGATGGTGGCACCTGAAGTAGGGTGTGGGAGTGTGGGAGTGGACGCACCTGACCCCAGAGACTGAGAATATAAGAGAGTGGCAAACAGCAGAGAACAGAGAGTGGTGGCAGAGGACCGCATGGCGGGGTGTGGCAGAGAGAACATGAGAGAACTCCAGAGAGTCCAGAAAGAGTGAAAATTTGCTCGGGGCTGGGAGGCCTGCCAGTCTCCTGAAACCCTGGCCTCTCTGCCTGCACTGTACCTGGTTGCTTTCTGAACAAATTGTTCAGAAAGATAATTAAAAGCTTGAAAATGCCACCGAGGGCTCCTAGACTCCTCGCAGTGACCTCACATGCAGGCGCTCCGGCAGCGTGCCCACCGGACGTGCAAAACTGTGTTAAGACTGCTGGTTGTGCTCCAGGACCTCTTTTCACTTTCAGTAACAATGGAATAGCTCATATCTCCAGGTGAGTGATTTAATTTCCACATATTTTGTAGTTTTCTAGATAATTTTCTCAGTGATTTCCAGTTAAATCTATTATAGTTTAAAAGCATACTTCTAATAATTTCAATTTCATAAATTTGATGGGATTAGTTTTTTAAAGTTCAAAATTGGTATAGTTTGAGGAATGTTTCACGTGAACTTAAAAGGAACATGTATTTTGTTGTAATTGTGTGGGATGGTCTGGAAATGTCATCAGGTGAAGTGAGTTGATACTGTTTTCAGCTTGTCTGTCTACCTGTTCTATCACTGCTGAGAGAGGTGTTGAGGTTTTCAACTATAATTCTGGATTTGTCTTTTTCTCTTTCAGTTTTATCAGATTTTGCCTCATGCATTTTATTGGATACATAAACATTCAATTGCCTTTGAAGAACTGACTCCTTTATAATTATGCAGCATACCTTTATGGTATGGCTTATATGCCTTCCCTTCTCTCCTGATATTAATATAGCCACTTTAGCTTTCTTTGGATTAACTAGCAAAAACACGGTAATTATTTTTCATTTTTTTGCTTTAAACTATATATGTTCTTTGATTTACCATTGATGGTATGTAATTGGAATTTACTTTCTTAAACCCAGTCTAATGTTTTTAACTAGTGTGTTTACACTGTTTTCACTTCATTCATTTATTCGTAGATGGCATTAAAAGATACTACCTACCTAGCTGTTCTTTATTTGTCCTATCAGTTCTTTGATCTTCTTTCCTCTTTCTACCTTCTTTTTAATTTTCATTATTCTCTTTCATCACCACAGCACTGTATATGTCCTTTTAATAATTTATTTATTGTTCTAGAATTTATAAGTACATCAAATAATTTACTAGTTTGCAATAGTAAAAGGGCCTTGCAACAGTATATTCCCAATTCCATCCTTTCATTTTCTGTACTATTGTCATATATTTTACTTTATATACGCTATAAACACATATCGTTATTACATTTTCTATAGAAAGTAATTTCTCTTTTATTCTCAATTAAATATTAAATAAAATCTTTATATTTAATTACTTAATATATTTCCATTACATGTTATTTCTTTGGTTAGCTCTCAGTTCTGTTGGGTAGCATATTCCTTCAATCTGAAGATGACCTTTTGCTATTTCTTTAGTGTTTATTCTCTTAAAATTAATTTTTTCTTTTTTGTTTGTTGAAAAATCTATTTTTCATGTGTTATTGAATGGTATTTTTTTAAAGATTTATTTTTGCATACAAGCTAGGGTGCAGGCCAGATGTGTGGGGCAGTGAGAGGGTTCATCAGAGACAGAGTAGGGAGCAGAACAGGCAGATCAACTGAAATACACTGCTGAGAGGAGCAGCGGGCGAGACAGGAGAAGTCTGCCGCACCATGTGGGAATCTCCCTGGCCAGGCATTGAACTTGTGCCACCGCCGCTGCCAACAGCTCCACAATGCTGTACTTAACTTGTTGTGCCACAGGGGAGGCCCAATGGTATTTTAAGTGGATCTAGAACTCTGGGTGAAGTTTTTTTCCTTTCATCACTTGAAAAATATTACCCAATTTCCTGCCAGTTTAAATAGTTTTCATGAGAAATCTGTAATTCTTTTTTTTTATATAATATATATTTTTATTGTTATTTATGTCTTTTACATTTTGCATTCCCCTTGGGTAGCCCACCACCAATTCACCCGTGATCCATCTCCATGGTCCCTTGTGTTCTTTTCTATTCCATTTTGTGCCCTTTCCCTTCCCTCCCTCCGGCTCCTTCCTCCCGCCC
>PVIJ01017186.1:0-30298 GCA_004024925.1 Scalopus aquaticus
TCCTTGGGTTTATGGGGGGCTACAGGCTGTCTATCTCTGCAACAGCAGGGAAATTAGCTCAGGGTTCCAAACTGAGCATTGGTGAGTGACTGAAGTAATCTCCACATAGTCAGCTGGCAAGAGACCCCTCAGTGTGTGCTGGGGCCCTAGGGGAGCTGTGTTCCTGGTAAACAGAAAACATTCCAGTTCATTACTCATCTTTGTGTCAGAATTCTCTATTCTGTATCTTTCCTGGCCTGTTTCACATGGTTTCAAATTCTATATTCCAATCCTTTATCTACAAAGAATTGCCATTCTACTCCTATGTCCTGAAGCAGTAATGTTTCTAAATGAGAAAATACAGTGAGGATACTGCAAGACACAGATGAAAGGCCAAGGTTAGTTCAAAGCACTCCAACCAAAAAAGTATTCATCACCTTTGCCTAAAAATAAAATACAGAAACCTTTTGAACTAAAGCCTAACTTTGTATAGTCAACAGTGGGGAGTTAATCTACCATTTGTCGGCCCAATATTACAATTTAAGAGAATACAAATCAAGCTGATACATGAGAATATATTTATCTATCAGAGAATAACAGATTCTCTTTCTCAATAATAGGTTGAGAAAGGCAAAATGGAGTAATTGAAATTTTGAACAAAGGCAAGGGATAGAGGAACACAAACATTCAGGTTTGCCCAGGGATTACAGGATTTATTATATATCATTGACTCTACAACATTATAAAAGCCTTCTCGCTCTTGTCACACAGCACAATTATGTTGATTTTTCTGTAAATTTTAGGCTATGAGTTTATGATTCAGGGCATAATGTTGTAATCACATGTATGACTTGCGTGTGTCCACCATTTACTCCACAAATGTCCCCACAACATTTATTATTTCCAGCCCTGTTGGAGAAACCTAATTATGTTGTCTACTTGTTTTAACATCAAGGAAAACCTTTCTCAAAGGAGGGGAAAAAATACCAATAACACAAAAAGAACATCAATAGCTACTTAGTGAAATGAAAATTTAGATCATAATCAAGGATAGAGAAGGAGGTTTAAGATAATCAAGGAACAAGAGACAAAATTATCAGCCTCACAGACAGCTGTTTGAATACTGAAAAGATAACATGCTACAAGGGACAGAAAAATTTAGAAAACATCAAAGTTCCATAATGTTGGTACCTTAAAATTACCACCGTCACACAGCTTCAGCTACATGAAAAACAGTTACTTTGAGAACTGTTTATTTGAAAACAATTTAAAAAGTTACTTTTAAAAATTTCATTGAGGTTCTGGATCATCACAAATATTCCTTCCAAGAACCAAAGAATTCCCTTTTAACTTCAACTCTGTCAGTGCAGGCATGTGTATTAGAGAAGGATTAAATGAAATGATGACAGTTCTAACCCGTGAGACAAAGTCCGGATATTCTTATATCAAGCTCTCTCTCTAGAGGGTAGAGTTAATAATATTTGTTTTCTTTTATGACAAAGATTGGATACCTTGATTAGTCTGACATTGTAATAAATCACTGTACTAAGGTGAGGTAGGAAAAGCATGATATTCTGTCTCAAAGATAATAGATCTGCCAATAAGCAAAATGTTCTTTGTTGCTTTCTTACCCTTCATTTTTTAAACAAAATCAAAATCTCAATGGTCAAATATTTCTTATTTTTAAGGAGGCATCAGAGTTCATATAGCTTCTATTTAACAGGTAAGTTTTCCAAGTAGGGAGGTGGGAATTTGTAAACAAAGTCAGCACACTGACCCTCCACCTGCCTCCCATATCACCAGGCCTCTTTTGTGGCCAAGGCAGCTTCAATAGTTCACCTTTCTCTAAGTCCCTTAAGGAGGAGGACAAATCAAGCAAGTCAGCAGCCCCATGTGAATACAGTTCATAACTGGAATTCCAAGAGGCACACTTGTGCACAGGATGTAAGTAAGTTGCAACAACTTGATTCCAGTCTGAGTAACCCTGAACTTGAACTGGTCCTCTCAGAGCCTTACCTACCCCTCTTCAATCCAACACAGTAATATTTCAAATGGTCTCAGGAAGTGTCACAGAAGCAGTCTTTCAAGCAGCCCCAAAGCCATCAACACCCTGCCCTTACGAGCACGTGGGCAGGCCGTGGCCCTTGCAATCTCAAGCCAGAGCAGCACAGCCACCAGGCACGAGACCTTGGTGCCCCCTCTGCAGCTTGTTATCCCTAACAAGGCCCTGCTTCGCCTCTGCAAGGCAAGGAGGAGTCCCTCTCCGAGCTTTCTGTGCCATTTTATATCCAACAGCCAGTCTATTGAACCACCCCAGACAGCCGTCTGCCCATCTTCCGTAAAGAGAGACAAATTGGAGGATGAAACTTCAGTGGGAGCAGCCCCCCCCCCATTACCACAGGCATTGTTTCCTTAATGGTCTTTTAAGAGACAGTACACATGGATAGAACAGTGTCCACGTCCCAGTGTCTGAGTTCCTTTTTGTGCTGTAGACATGGGTTGTTTATGTTGAAAATATTTAAAAATACAAACAGGCTCCTGGTCTCCTAGAGTAAGATGCCTATGGAAAAAATACTCTAACAAAATACAGTTACTATATACTAGTTCCAAATCATCCTGTAACACCATTGATTGCCTTTCTGAGTGAAATACCAGAGATGCTAACAGTCAGCAACACACTCTCAAAATCTGAGAACATTTTTTTCTGTAGGGTGGTGTGGCCAATACATATTTTGTTTTCTTTCAAAAATACACATCTCACAGAGATGGCATTGAGCCCCCTGAGTGTGTGGGCTGAATACTCACTGCAGTTAACATATGGCTCTCCATTAGGCTTGCATTTCAAAAAGACAGTACTGGAATTATCTCTTTGGAGAGATGTCTTAAGTTGTTGCATCAGAAATGGAGAGAAGAGAACACCCTCGTTTCCCTCCAAATATTCCAGATACATCTAAGATGTGACTGAAATAAGCAACTAATGGTCTGTCACCTGCACAGCAGCCAGTGTTTCCTGGGAAATAAGGCGGCCGCAGCAGTTGCTAAGGGGGAAGTAGTTTCATCATTCTCACTTAACAGTGGAGTTCACAGTGGTAGCGTCTGCAAGATGCTTTTACTTGACAGTACTAAGGACAGCTTTGTGGGAAGAGTGTTGGATCTCCACAGGGGGATCAGGCCTGAGTGTAGATAAACCTGAGGAAATAAGGGACACTCTCCTGGCTTCATCACTGTGCCATCTGCCATCCTTGCCTATTTACCAAACACTGACTGTCAGTACCAGGAATTCCAGCACCAAAAATTGTGTTTCCTGGGATTTGCCTTTTCACTATGGAATGGGCTTAAGGCATCTTAATACAGTAGAGCAGGCTATCCACAAACACACCAGGGCAGCAGTGGCCCATGCACACACACACAGGTGTACACACACATTTAATGGTGCAATGGCTGACTTCATGCATCTCCTTGGCTAGGGTATTGCACCAAATTGTTTTATCAAACACTAGTCTAGAGGTTGCTGTCAAGGTAGTTACAGACACAAATAACAGGTAAAATCCGTTGAATTTAAGTAATGCAGATTCCCCTCCATAATGTGGATGAGCCGCATCCTATCAGTTGAAGGTTTTAAGGGAAAAGAAATTTCCTAAAGAAGCAATTTCTACTTCAAGACTGCAACATAAAAACACTGATTCCCAGCTCAATGGCCCACCTAGAGCTTTCTGGTACAAGATCACATCATCTGTTTCTGAATTTCCAGACTGCTGACCAACTCTATAGATTTTACGCGTGCTAAGGTTCACACCCTCTGCCCCCTGCCCCTGCCATTGTCCATGCCCTTCCTCCCACTCTTTCAGTTAATATTAGTTAATATTTACCAATGTTATGTATGGATATAGACATGTAGAAAGAGAATTATTCTGATTCTGTTTATGTGGCAAAACCTAACTAATATATATAGGATTATATTTATCCCTCTCTTGTTACACAGACTTAATAGTAATGGCTCTTATTGGAACTTAAATACTGTGCTAGGCATTTCATAATGCTTGACAAAGGCTTTATCAGTGAAGTTAAAACAACTGCTTCTTTTATAAATAAGGAGAAGTGTTCAGAGCTTAATTATTTTCTTTCTCAGGGATATTTAGGTTAAAACCTGGATCTAAGTTTTCTAAAACTTACGCTTTCTAAAAAAAAAATTAACAACCTTTAAGCTTTGTAACACCTGTATTTCAAATTTACCATCTTCTTTGCTTAGAAGTTGTAAATATTAAATTTACAGGCATATGAGCAAGAGAAAATTGGTGATGGTAAAGCATTTTAACACAGTGCACAACAGCTGAATCATTTCTTCTCACTGCAATCCAAATTTATTCCAGACATTTGTATTATATTAGCACCAAAAGAAAACATGTTTCAGTATAACTCATTTTTAATGTTCAAAACATAGATCAGGGCTAAGCATTTTTCATTTTGCAGTTACAGTGAAATTAGAATCACTATCTCCAGAAAAATGACACCTGGAAGTTAGTCTTCAAAAGTGACATACTACAGACAAAGATTATATCAGTAATATCAGCCATTTATTTTCAAGACAAAGTTTGCAGTGTAGAGATTACTTTTGTCAGCTTAAATGCCCAGAAGGCTCTGAAATAGGACTTCTTAGTTCAACATATTCTATTGCTAAGTTATCTGTATTAGAAAATAACCATTTTTAGCACAGACATCAAAGACAAGATTTTAAGTGATGCACAGCCACTTAACGTGAATTTGAAAAATCAATGAGCTTCTCCATAATCTCCTCCCCTATAAAACAGGGATAGAAAAGTCCTTACCTCAGAGATTACAGTGAGCATAAGATGAGAAAATATAGGTAATTCAATGTCTAATATAGGAAAGAGCACATAAATGTTAACTATTACCATTAGACTAATTGATGCTTATTTAGTAGATACATACCACATACAAGGCAATAATGTAAGTACTTTATAAATTCATTTGATTTTCACAATAGCATTCTGAGGTTTGTAACATTCTTATTCCCATTTTATCAAGGACAGTACTGATGGCAGTGGAGGTTAAGTGACTTCTCAGAAGGTCACACAGCTAGGAACTGGCAGTTGAGTGTAAATTCCATCAGTCTGGCACCACAGTCTAACCACATTTTCCTTCAAGGTGACTTTTCCCCTCTATTTGTAGACTTACAACACAAATCTATGATCCTTGTGGAAATTCGATGAATCTTTTCTAATAATTTGTTATTTCAGCTTCAGGCTGGACAAACCCCTTCCACAAAGTAAACCCAAGAGATAAGGCCCTCCTACCACCACATCCCGCCCTGCCTTCTGACAGTCACAAGCAAGAAGGCAAATGATTTAACCAAAGATCCAAACAGGGGAGGGAAGAGCACAAGAGACTATGGTGATGGGGAATTGGTGGTGGGAATTCTACAGGGACTACAGGGGGGAAAGCTTCCTTTTTGTACAAAAAAAGGAAGAATGATGTAAAATATATATAAAATTTTTTAAAATTTTAAAAAATAAAGAAGTGTGGCATGTGACAGATATTCTGGATGACCAGAATCCTAAGAAATAAAAGGTTTCTTCTTTACTTAGAAGATGTGGAAATAAGGGCCACTGGTTTTGTTCCAGGGGAGAACCTTTTTAAGAAGAATTATCCTTGATTCTCTATCTTTTGCACCAAGCACATTTCTGGGCTACCTCTTTCCCACTTCAGAAGAGTGTGCTCTATTCTCAACTTATGTCCTATGTGAACTGAAATCCTCACTTTTCTTATCTATAAAATGGATAGAATATATCCCCTGACTTAAGAGGTCATCTCAATGACCAAATAAACAATATTATTTTTGCGAACTCAAGTGTTCTATAATTGCAAGTGGTGAATTCAGAGTGGGCACTCTGGGATCCACATACAGATGCAAATACTAGGCTTAGAGAGGATAAAATACAAATCAGTGATAGAGCTGGAATACAGAATTCCAAAAAGGCTCTTGAGTACAGTAATACAAGTAGTAAAGATTTCCTTCTGAGATACTTAAATAAGCTAAAAGTGACTTATATTAGTTATAATAACATCACCCTCTCCCTCCATTTAATAAAAAGCTGACTATATGCCCTTAATATGACTGTCCCTCTGTATCAAGGAGATCCTCTTAATAACAACTATCAGAAAATTCTACTTAGGAAATATAAGTGGAGCTATGGATCAATTTGGGACAACAGGACAATGCAGGACTACGAGGATACTAACTGGTTGATCATATAACTTTCAACATTTTGTAAGGAACAGGCACTTATCTCCTGTCTCAAGAGTCATTTCAAAGATCACCACTAACATTAAATACTTTAACAGTGTCACTAGATGTTAAAGTATCACAAACATTATGATGCTCATTTATCACAGATAAACTACCAAAACAATTGGTATTTAGCCTCTGCACAGTAATACAGAAACCAAGGAACCAAAAGTAGTTGAAATCAAAACAATTATTTTTCAAATACCTCCTCAACTCAATTCTGAAACTTGCATAAAAAGCTTGAATAAGTTTTAAGGAACAGACATAAAATGCAAAAGATGACTTACTCCGTCTCCTACTTGGTCACAGAGTGTGGGGGCAGGACAGCAAGTTACTAGCAAGTGCAGGATTTGTTGTGGTTACCAAGGAACAATGACTAAAATTGCTCTTATCCCCCCAGAGCATCCCCAGTGTGCATTTTCACCCTTGTAAGTGATGAAGCTTACATTATGAGCTGTTCTCAGGATTCTGACAAGCGCACACAAGCTTCCACATGATGGGATAAAGCTGTGATGGAAATGATGCTCTGCCACCTCACATACTAATGACTAATGACCTCACATCCAAATGACAAAACTGGTGGACTTTCAACTGTTCAACCAGCAACACCTTGAAAATTCTACTATTATCGATGCTTTATATGGTCACCTCTGTCAAGCACAGTGGTGTGGGATAAAAACATTATAAGAGAAAATATCCTCAGATCCCAGATCAAACATTGAGTGATTTAAGATAAATTGTATAGAGGAAATCTATATACAATATATACTTGTATTGTACTGTTTAAAACATAAAACAGAGAATGGCTCGTCACTTCTTGCAACATACCTTGTAGTACAGTTATGATGTGAAAATGCGTATTAACAACCACAATATGGGTAATACAGAGTTGGAAAGCTACCAAAACTGGATAAGTCAGAAACTTGGATCTATATTTATAAAAACGTTTTGCGGGGGGGGCAAAAAAAAGGAATCCAGAGGAGGAAGTGGGGTCTCTGAGATTTCCAGAAAAACACAGCTTGGGTACAGGTGTTAACAGTAGCAGCTGCCAGCTGCCAAGCTGTGAAGTCAGTGGACCTAGCTGTTAGAACATCAACAGATGCAAATCACACAGCTACTGGGACCACGATGGCAATGAGTCTGCAATGACTAAGCCAAGCTATGTAACAGGGGAGGAAAAGGAAGAATGCAAATTAATCTGAACGGTATATTGATTCACAAGTACTAAAGATGAGCGAGATTAAAAGGAAAAGTTGAAAATCTGTCAGATTACTTGCTTGGAAAAAAAGGATCAATTTTCTCTTAGCATAAAACAAATTGTTACCTCCAAGGCAGCAGGTAATAAACATTTCCATCAGGGTTGGAGAAAGAGTTTTGTTTTAAAATATTTAAAGGAAAGCATCTCTCTGAGATGATTAATGATGACTGCAAGAGGAAAAGAACAAAGGGTGTCCAACCTATATGAATTTACCATGGTTCTCTTATTAACCCAACTAATGCCAGTTCCCAGAACACCTTAAAGACCTCACACTATAAAACAGTGCCCACACTTTGTGTTATGAGCTAAGCCTGAATTTTAATTCAGACCCATATTTCTCATTTTGCTTCAGAAGTGAGCTCAAAATGAGGTGTTTTGCAAACTGTAGGCAAAGCTATATTGTTACTATTTTAAAAAAATAATTCCTTTATTAAAGGAACAAACAGTCTTTCTAGAATTGATATTTTCAAAACAGTCATTTCTTCTTGAGCATTAGAAACATATGACATTAACTGCCCGATTAATTTATTTGGTTGGACTGAAATATTTGAAAAAGTGAAAAACAAAAAATTGCTCTCATAAACCATATTCAAAGCCTTGCACAGAGCATAACCATTATTAAATGCATGCCACATAATATCTGACCATCCTTACATAACCAGCTAGGGAGCCAACCATGATCTTCCAAGCTTTATTGGAAAGGAAATTTAATTCCAGAGAGGTAACAGTGTTCAGGATTTCTTGTGGTTTTGATAACACTCAAGTCCAATTGTTTACACCAAGTCATATATTCCTCACCAATCATATTTTTGAGGTTAAAAGTGTAGATAACCACGATCCACAGACCAAGGGGAAAGATGAACTAAATAAACCAGTGTCAACCATAAAACTATATCCTAACCGCGTTTTGGAGGGGAAAGTAAATTGAATCATTAAGGATAGTGTTTTCGTGCTCAGCTGAATACAAGAAACCAAGCTAAAAACCTAAGTAAATGGCAGATGCAGTGGAATGACTATGTTCCCCAAAATTCATGTCAAAATTCAACCTATGGGAAATAGGAGGTTCCTCAGAATATTAGAAATAATCTTAAAAGAAACCAAGTTAATAACCTAAGTCAATGGCAAATTATGTGTTTGACTCAGAATTAGATAGGGAACTATTAAAATACAGTTTTAGTAATGAAACTGTTACGAAAATATCTGAGTTATATATGTGAGGCTTTATCACAATCAAGTGCACTGAAGTGGAGAAGAGAGGTAACAATTTGAACTCTATAGTTTTGAAAAACCTATCCAACAGAAAACCCTAATTGTTTTTTCTTTACCAATATGGATAAAATTTCAGAAAAAATTTCACTATACTAGAAACATTAAAAAGTCTGAGGTTTGTTGAAGCAAAGTGTCTTTGTCACTTCAATACTATCATATGAATTAAAGAAAACTGCATGTTTCCCCTGAGGGCCTCATGTACACTGTGTGCAACTTGAAGAGTTCTTTTATGGCATCTTATACTCTTTGCCAATTTTAATTATCTCATAGAAGAATGAAACGGACCATGAACACTCACCCGGCATTTTTTTAAAAGATTTATTTATGCATACAAGCTGGGGTACAGGCCAGAGGCGTGGGGCGGTGAGAGGGTTCACCAGAGACAGCGGGGAGCAGCACAGGCAGATTGACGGAAACACACTGCTGAGGGGAGCAGTGGGAGAGGCAGGAGAGGTCTGCCGCACCATGTGGGAATCTCCCCGGATGGGCGTCAAACTCATGTGGCCCGGCGTCGAACTCGTGTAGACGCTGCCGACATCTCCACAGCGCAGCGCCTAACCGCTGCGCCACCAGGGAGGCCCTCACCCAACTTCTGATTGAATTTTCAGAAATATTACATATTAAATAGAGTTTAACAGGATAGCGCCAGAAAAACTAGATACTTCATTGGCCTAAATCTAATAACCATTTTTTATCTTATCTGACTGATTAGGCTGAAACACAAAGTACAAATGGAAATAATATACACAGGATTTTTTCCCAGTGTGATTTCTAGTGAAATCATGAATTGTAATACTTTTCTCAGAGGTACCTTGGTTTTATATATATCTATATCATATATATTTATATATATATATTTGCTTTTCTTGGGCATGTGCTCATGTCTTTCCTAGCAGGTGAATACGACAGGAGGGCTGCAAGGAAGCTAAGCTAAGCAGAACCTGGGGTCCCAGTTAGGCACTGAGAGTGGTACTACCTACCCATTGTGATGTGTGGAGACCAGAAAACATTTGGTGTTGTTTCTGAATCAAAATCCATGTAAATAGCTTTTTCAGCAGTAGGGTGTCTCCTGCTATCATCACTCACTAAACATAAGACTATACTCCATTGTACCTGTAACTAATTCAATTAAATCAGACATTTGAATTTTATGATACAAATCTCATGGGTAGTTGACCAAATTCTTAGATGCCAAATTATTCATTGAGTGATTAAAGGTGATTAGCATAGAGTCTGACTAGATTTATTGGCTCAAGGAAGAATAGTTACCCCAATTCAAGCTAACTACAGAAAGACCCAGAATTTCTACTGCTAACAGGAAAATAGAACTCCAATTCCATTTAGAAATGAATATGAGAAGTTTTTATATGTGAAGATGCTAAGGACATCCCCATGACCACAAGATAGAGTCCATTTGATAACACGGACAACACAAAAAGATGGGAGTTGAATCAAGAAATTAATAGAAACAGGTTCTGATGACAGGATTCGTGCCCTTGTCTTACTTAAGCCAACCTTGCTCTGAGTTTTACAAACATTAAGTCAATAAAGAGCCTTTAACTTAAGCCATATGGAGTTAGGTTTTCTGTTACTTGCCACCAAAAATGTCTTTATATATAAAAGCTTAGGAAGGGAAGGATACAAGATGACACAGGGAGGAGGCTAGGGACTTGGTAACTGAAATATAGGCTTTTGATAATTTAGGAGAGTAGACCATGTTTTAAAATTAGAATAAAGCAGTGGGGAAATGGAAATTTTAATGGCCACTAATAGAGATATAACTAGACAGTTACTGAAATATGCCATGAGATATAGGGCCATACATTTGCAGAGATACAAATTCATATAATGGTTTGAATTTATCCAGCAAAATTCAGAGCCTAGGAGACAGATGAATCAATATTCACATAGCTGGATAGGCACAGTGCTAGAGTTTTGCAATGGGATAGAGAATTTTTAAAAGACCCAAAAGAGTAATTACACTGGAGGTCTAGGAGATATAGTAACAGAAATCAAGTGATATAACTGCAGATACTGAGATCTGAAAGTAGTATGTTGAGTATAAGAAGTCTAGGACAATAATGTTGCAATAGAAAATGTATGAAACCTTCATGTTGGCAATTATAAAAAAAATTCAGTGAAATAACTTTACATGTGTGTATGACAGAAGGATGTATGGAAACCACAGAAAAACCTAATCTTATGGGCTTAACAAGGCACTTTTACCACGTCTGACTCTGAAGCATTTATGACAACACCTGTGGTCTTACATGCATGCCTGATGGCAGACACCTGGAGTATGGTGTGGGTGTACGTAGGTGGGCCCACCTGAGCCGAGAGACTGAGCATATGAGTGCCGTGGAGAGAGGCTGCAAAAGGAAAGTTCGCAGGGGGGGCCAAGTCGCTGTCTCCCTGCTGGCTTGTTTTCCTTTAACCAGTGGGGATGACGCCAAGGGCTCCAAGATTCTCTTTTAAACTGCCTGAACCAACAACGAGCCTGTGATGACTGCAGAACACACTTCTAACAAATTGTGTTGGAAGCGACATTAAAATTCAACCAGTGACTTACAGTGATTATAAAATGACACTATGGCTTCCTTAAAGAAAAAAAATCAGACAAATGAACATATAAATCGGTCTATAGAAACCATTTCTCATTGCTAATCCAAATGAAGAGGAATGAGAGCTACTGATTTCTGAGCAACTGCTCAGAAAACTCCTCTGTTTTCAAAGACATTAATAGCAATGAGTAATCAAAACCAATACACACATGGAAAGAACACTACAAGACAGTAGGTGACAAGACAAAATAAACAATATGCACATCTCATTTCCATCACTTCCCACAATATACCATAATTATATTTTCTGTCTTTCTGACAATCCTCAAGGTCAGGGACAGTGCTTTAATCTCCAGAACATGTATCATGTGGTTGGCATACAGTTGATTATCAGTAGTTATGTGATTTGAATCAGATGAGATGATTGTGAATAGGAGGAAGCCTCAGGATGGAAGCCAAGGGCTTCTGTAATCTGGCTTCAACGTAACTAGCACTATCGTCCCCACTGGATTGAAAATAAAGCCAAATTGCTATGATGCAGGTAATGCAAGGTTGTGCCAAACAAGCAATATACCAAGAGATAGTTGAGATTCTGGTTCCTATCTATTTCTCCATCCTTATTTCTTTTTTGTTGTTGTTGCTTTTTTTTTTTTTTTTTTCTAAATTTACTTGCAATTTTCCATGCAGCTCCATCATGTCATGTCATTCTGTTCTCTCTGCATCCTTTTTCTGCAATACTTTCCTGATTACCCCTTAATCTATGAATAAATAAATTTCAAGACTCAAGCATATTTCTATCTAGGCTTTTCTGGTATCCTCACAAATCCATTTAAAATAGAACGGGCCACTCCTCACTGAGACATCTGTTGGCTTTACCATATACAATCCCTCACAATTTTACTTATTTACTAGTGTGTATGCTACTAGTGGACTTGAAGTTTATTTAGAAATAGAATTATTCACCTCTATCTCCAGTGATTAATAAAGTAGATATATATGCTGGGAAATAAATAGAATCCCATGCTTTGAACATATCTACTGGAACAGTGAAAACATCTACTTCCCCTCCTGTGGAAAGCAGAACAAGCCCCTACCCAAAGATATCCTTGTCCTATTCCTGGAACACATTATAAAGTTAGATTTCAAGGCAAATAAAACTGCAATTTGAATTAAGGATGCTAAAAAGCCAACCTTAAAATTAGTTTGTGATAAAGTATTTGGTTAGGCCCACTGTAGTCACTGGGCAGAAATGTGGAGTCACGGGGTCACTGGGCAGAAATGTGGAGTCAGAGAAAGATACGTGATGACTAAAACAAGCCGGGTTAGGGAGATGTTATCTTGCTGGCTTTGAAGGCAAAAGGAGGCCATTAGTCAAAGGATGTGGCCATCCTCTAAAATCTGAAAATGGCAAGAAAACGATTCTCCCCTAACATCCTCCAAAAAGGAATACAACTCTGCTAATAGCTTGCTTTTATCACAGCAAGACCTGTGCTAAGATTTCAAACCTATAGCATTATCAGAGAATGTATGCTGTATAACTAAGTTCATTATAGTTTATAATGGCAACAATAGCAAACTAGTAAGAAGCTCCTTAAGGCTTTTTTGTGTGCTTAACTTCTGACATGTCACTAACCTCTCAACACATGTCACTAACCTCTCAACACAATACAAATGCTACCATTTTCAACATAGATTATGGATAACGCAATGTACTCAATATTTTAAAGCATTATTGGATATGATACCGACAAATACCCTGCTCCCAGGAAGGTTATTTCCATTTTCCAGACGAGGAAACAAAATTAAGCGACTTTCCCAAGATCACACAATAATGAACGGCAGCGTAAGATCCTTAAGGACTGAAACTCCACTTACTTTGGCATAACCCAGTGGTCCCAAGTCCTCTAGCCTTCCGGAATAGCGTCCGCTCCCACCGCACAAAGAGGAGTCCAGCGTTGCCTTTGCAGTGTTTCGTTGGCTGTTCTGGAATTTATCTTCCCTTTCCCTCCCACACCGAACTCTTCAAGAGTTAAAACACTGACCACTACTCTTGGCTCTCATGCAGACATGCTCACTGGGTCTCTTTTCTGGTTGGGAACAACACCCCACAAAGCCGCAAAATCAGAATGCGTGCTTTCTGCTTCTCGGCCATCCTTTATACTTGCTCCCCTGCCAGGAGGAAGAGCAACCTTCCTGATGAGCGAAAGTGATCGCATCTGATAGCCAAGAGCCGCGCTGAGGGTGTGTGTAGGAGGGGTGTAATTGACTATTGCATGAAAAAAAAACAATTAAAACCTCTCTCACTGAACCACTGCAGTGGGGGGAGGGGTTTGATTTTCTTTTCCAAGTTCCACAAAGCTAACCAGCTGTTTTCAGAGCATGGCCATCAGAATCACATGAGCGACAGAATCACATGAGGACTTGGTAGATATGCAAATTCACCATTCTTGCTCCAGACCAATAACTCTGGGGGTGGTGTCCAGCAACTAGGTGTAACAAACCCTCCAGGTGATTCTTATGTATCCTCAAGTTTGCAAACCACCGAAGTAAACAGACCTTATAGTCTGAAGGCCCAGCAGAGTCATGTTTTAGCTTTTACAGTTAGACAAGAAAAGGAAGTTGGTGTCATATACTCTAAGTTAGCTTAAGATATCAGCACTGTTGATTCTATAGACTTAAAGGGTTGAGGATGCTTCCAACCATTAATAAAGCCAAAACTTTAAGCCCTGGCTAATATGATTTTATATTTCACTTGCCAGAACCAGTGGGGTAGGAGAGATTCATGTGTCATACTGCCTAATCTTCATCACATGGGGCATTGAGTAGGAAACTAAATTGAGGGAAAAAAATCAAAACACCAGAACTTCATTTGGAATCAAGGGCCACGGGAGATGAGGACATGTTGAGTTGTGGCGGTAACAGCAGCTTGACCATAATGGCTAGAGCAGACACAGTTGCTGATACCATTTAGAAACAAACAAAAAAAGCAGGTTTTAAGTATATAGATGTTTTAAGGTATCAGAGATGAATCTTTCACTGCATTTCTGTTCAGACTTTAGATTTCAAGGACAAGAGTAGATATTTGCTAGTCACTAGAGGGTGAGATTTCGAGCTAAACATACATCCGTGCAACAAGCAGCCTCACAGATTTCACTAACCTGCCACTCCCCAAACAATCACCTCTTACACTCTAAATTCTGTTTTTGATGAGAATTATGGATTTCAGGACTTCAGACTGTGAGTTTTAACTGGTATTAGTGTATTTTATCAATAAACAACAGGTGGGGAGCATCAGCTGTTAAACTTAGGTATGTGAATATTTCATATAAAGGTTAAATAAGTTTTTAGAAATTTTTGTGCAGGAAAATCTTTGGGAATGGACATTTCTCTGAGACTCAAAAAGGAAAAGGATCACAATAAACATGCTTTGGTCTTGTAGCAAGTCAGGATTAATACAAAGGCAGGAAAACCTGGCCAGGGAACTAGAAGAGGATCTCCTCAAAAGAAAGACTACATTTCAAGTTAGGAGGATATGTGCTGGAAACTAAGATAAAAGGAGACATATTTAAGTTGCTACTAGAAATCATGCATTGTGGAGGATGACTGGAGTAGGAAAAAAATCAAAGAGAAGACAGGTTCCAGAGAGCAAGCCACCATCACTACCCCTGAAGGCATCCAAGTGCAGGAAAACCATGCCCCAAAGCCACTAGAAAGGACACAGCAAACAATGCTGTATTGCAGTAGCACAGGTGATTACCTGGACCTAGGAAATTCCAAAATCAAGGGAAAAAAATTTTTTTAGGAAGGGCAAATAGCAGAAATGTTGGTACTGATTAAGCCTCCTGGATCTGCAACCCTGAGGCAACAAAGCAGCTTGATTCACTTCACACTTGTAATGAGAGAGATATTAGGAAGAAACTTCCTTAGAAGAAAATCTGAGTCTTCTGTTACAAGAGCTTAAAAATTCCATGGGATCTTAATGAGGACGGAAATCTACAGAGAGAAAGAGGAAGTACTATTTTCCTTCTAGGGGAATCCTTTTCCTGAACAATGAAGACTACCAACAGCTTTTACGTTCAGTATTTTTCTCTCTGTTCATTTCCTCCTGTACTGACATCGCACATTACCCTGGCTTCAGTACATGGACAGAGAAAGGTGTTCATAGAAGAGACTAGTAATTTAGGACATGGATAAAATGGTTGGAGCCAATCAGAGAAAGGACAAGATATAAGCCAGCTGATGGTAAATGGAGAGGATAACAAGCCCTAGGTTGTTTTTTGTTGTCCCTTACTAGGGTGGTGTTGTCTAGGTGGTGGTACTAGGGTGGTGTTGCCTCTATCTTACTGCCACAGAGCAAATGAGGAAAAATGTTGGTGACCTTAGGAAGGCTGTGAAAAGGGAAAGATGACAACTTTGGAGGGGAAATACAAATCATCGTGGCTGCCAATGAAGTGAAAAAGAAGTTTCCAAAACAGAATGGCCTAATGGATTTCATCGAAAGTTTGCATGATCATACCCAGAAAAAAATCCTTTCAATTAATCGCTATCATATCTCGTGTTTTCAGTCTTCACAATAGTCTGGTATATATTGGATGTTTTCAGTTCTCAATAGTTTCAATTTTTAATGTTTCTAATTAGAAGCTACCTGATTGCTAAGAGTGAAAACCAGTTTGTGATGCTGACATCACTTTACAAAGTCATTGAGGGATTTATTCTGAATTTATTTTTTTTAGAGAGCTCATTTCTCCATTTACTGAGTGTTCATTTCATATGGCAGATCCTATGCATGTTACAAGACATACATAAAGAATTTGAAAAAAATTTAGACAAATATTTGATAGCATAACTGAGTCCTTATGACAAATTATAGGATCTTTTGGTTTTCATAAATCATATAACTCAAGAGAATAGAACTATAAATGTGTCCATTGAAGTCAATAAAAATTACACCAATCAGAGATGTGAGTTGCTTTTTTTTATTCCCCACTACCTTGGAACAACAAACATTGCATACATCCCTTAAACGCCTCTACTATGCAGTGTTCTTAACTTTGACAGCATAGTATCACATCAGGGAGCTTTACACAACACTTAATACTGGATTTATAAATAAAGGGTAGTGAGACTACTTCTTTTTCCCTACACATGATTTTTTAAACTACAGTTATTATACTTTATGTTCTTATCTATTTATTTTTTTAAAAGATTTATTTATTTATGTATGTATACAAGCAGGGGTGTAGGCCAGAGGTGGGGAGGTGAGAGGATTCACCAGAGACAGAGTGGGGAGCAGAACAGGCAGATCGACTGAAACACACTGCTGAGGGGAGCAGCAGTCAAGACAAGAGTGGTCTGCTGCACCATGTGGGAAGCTCCCTGGCCAGGTATCAAACTTGTGCTGCAGTGGCTCTGGATATCTTCATAGTGCTACAACTTAACCTGCTGCACCACAAGAGAGACCCTCATCTATTTATTGTCTTTTTCTTCTAATTCCCAAGCCCCTTGAGGTTTAGGACTTATTGGCTTAGTATATTCAGTGCCTGCTATAAAAAAGCTACTTACTACATTTTTATTGTTGAATGGATATGATATATAATGTCTTTAAAGATGCTATTTTATTGGTAGTACAAAATTTGACTGCACAGCTTTCAGTTTTTAACTATTCTTGTCCTATTTACTTCCCATCAAATAAGGTATATTTCTACTTCATCTCCTTAGCAGGCAGAATCAACAATAGCCTCTTTCTTGTTGCTATATTGTCCTCTCTCTTAAGTGCTCCTGGGAATCACAAAGAAGTGAATAAAACAAAATGACACTTTTTGTTCAAACTTTCTTGGATATTCTAGAACTTGTGATTTTCAGTATTAATATAGTAATATGCATTCTGTATCCCTAGAATTTTAAGATATGCTTTTGTTTGTAAAAATTACAAATGCTTATGCTTTCATTCACCCAGTATCACTAGGGAAACAAATTCAAACTTTTTTTCTTAACCAAGGGAACCAGGGGGTTTCCAGAAAGCTAAATTTTCTGTCTAAGTAAGCATTGCTTCAAATATTATCTTAAATGTATGTTTGCTTATGCACACAGACATATAGGAGAATAGTTATTGTATAATTTCAAAACCAAAAAGATATATATTTTTTGAACTCTAAATCCAGTGCCCATATCACAGTCTAAATTATGGGAAAATGCAATTCAAAATACTAATCAGCCATATAAATCCTAAAACAGGAACTTGAAGCTACACATTAATGGAAAAATTTATGTTTTCAGTTTTTTTGAAAATTTTCTAAAATACACTAACTATATTCTTCTATAAGAGACACAATATAGCAATTAAGTTTTTTTCTATTATTTATAATCTCTGAATGCCTGAAGACCTCATAATGTAATAAAATCACACATCTAAAGAATATGATAAAGTAATATAAAGTGATAATAGACTCAAGACCCTTCATTTTGCAGGGAAGAATCTAAATGGTTTTAGAGACTTGTCTAAGGTTACACAGAAAGAAGGTGTTAGAGCCTTGATTAAACCTTTCTTCTGACTCCAGTTTTGGTGCTCAAAAACAGAGATGATGTTACAGAGAAAGACGAGTGTGTTAGGACTCCAAGGCATGAGTTCTTTTAATGACATAAAGCTATATATTTATATCTGTATCCATCTACTTATAGAAATGTCTTGCTAAATTGTGTTTCAGTTAATCATTATGCCATTTTCAATAAGCTATTTTCAAGGAAGAAGAAAAGTGTTATGATTTTTCCCCTAAAATTTCTGATTTAGTATGATTCCAAATTTACATTTCCCAAAATTGCTAAGTCTTTATTAAAAAGACTTTTAGTGAAAGTCTTTATTAAAAAGTCTTCATTTGAAGGCATGGCACAGTTGTTGGGGGAGGCTGTGAACGAAGTAAATTGTTTGTAGGAGATAAGTTTGAATTTCTATTAGATGAATATAAACAGTTCAGCATTGAGAAATTCTATTATGACCTAGACAGGCTACCTTCAGATTCTTAACTATGAAGTTAGGGGTGGTGGCCTTAAGTAAAATAATCGAAAGGTACACTGAAATCAAGAATCAAGGAGACAATCTAATAGCAAGTTCACAACAGTCTGACCTGCATCACCAGCAAACACAATTGCTATGCTGGTTCTGTACTTAGAGGGACAAGAGTCTGGCTCCAATCGGAAGCACCAGCCACACACCTTTATCCTTGCCAGGAGTATGACAGAGAGGTAGAAAGAAATGGAATGGAAAATATGAAGCACCAGAAAAAGCTCAGGTACAAGGATTTTTAAAAGGACACTGTGACTTTGCAGGGGGTGGGTGGGGAGCACCTGAGGGTGCTGAGCTGCTTAGAGGGGAAGGAAAGATTAAGAGCATTTCATCTGGTTGGTGAGACTACAGGGATTTTTGTTTTCTTCTTTCTACTTCAAAGTTAAAGGTAAACCAATGTTACCTCAATTAAAAAGGAAGGAAGGGAGAGAAGAAGGGAGGAAGGAAGGAAGGCAGGAAGAATAACTCAGCACTGTTCCATTTCATTTTTTATAATATGAAAATTCAGTCATAAAATGAAAGCAAAATATTCTTCCTCCATTATTCTGTCCTGGCATTCCTTAGGAGAAAAGAGTAATCTCAAATAATGTTTTGTTAGAGGTTAAGCATTTATACCATGAAAGGCGAATAACTGTAAAGGGTGTTTTCTTTCTTATCAATAGCCTGTGTGACTGAAAGTCCTATGAGAAAGCTAAATACCAGGCAATAATTCAGTTTCTTTTATGTTTAAGTCCCATTCACAGAAGCGCTTTTTGTTTTGTTTTGTTTTATATTTTCCAAGGACATTTGGGAGGTGATAATTGACAGGTAATGGAGCAAATGAATATTTTAAACAGGATTATCAGAAATGTTTCTGCAGTAAATAAAAGCAAAGGAAAAGTTCCAAGACCTTGAAGCTTGAAGCAACTTGCTGTATAAAATGCAATGAATGGCCCATGATATATCCTATAATCTTTAGCAGCTTACATTTAAAAGAATTTGTGTGTGTGTGTGTATGTGCATGTTATGTGTGTACACATGGGTAATTATAAACTTTGATAATTCTCTCAGGGTTTTTTGGAGTAAAATAACAAGTATAATGAACTAAAGCTTTCATTGGTATGAAATTCATGGATAAATAATTTTAAAAAACAATGGAAATTATCATTAATATTGGGTAAGAAAAGTAGAAAATACTTAAATTGATTATCGATTACATTAGAATTATGTTTTGAGAAGACCTGTCTGCAAAAGTCAGTTCTTCCTTGCAAGTTAAATGGACTGTGACAATTAGTTCACATCTTTCAAAATGAGTTTCTACATTTAAGGTCACATCACGAAATTTTGATAAGAAACAAATGAGAAAATATGCAAACATTCTTTATCATGTGTAAAATATTCTATCTTAAAATGTACTTTATAACTTATATAGAATGCAAAGCATTAATGTAAAATGAAGAGACTCGTTAAAATAGTAATCCCTAAAGAAAATAAGCTACATTTTTCTCCTCCCTTTAGAAATAGACTGAATTATTCTTTAGAATGATAAAATTAACCAGCATTTAAGCAGAGCACTAAATTAGTCTCTATGGTTTTTTGATTTATAATAAGAAATTATATGCTTTGCCTCCTCTCATTTATGCCAGAGCTGCTAAAATTGTTGGAATTTTCTAAGCAATAAGAGCAAGAAAAGTGTCTTTTGACATTCAAAACAAACCTCTTTGAACCATACCTGAGTTTATGTTAATGAATTTTAGAAAGCAGTGAAGGATGGGGGCTCAATTGCCAGGTTAATCAATCAAACACTTGATTTGAGAATTGGAACTTTCATTTCTATTCCCTGATCTCTGAGGAAGGGAGCAAGGCTACAGATTTAAATAAATCACCAATAACCAGAGCAGGTGGTGACAAGATAGTTCTTGGCTTCAGCTGCCCTCACAAAAACAACAACAACAACAACAACAAATAGCAATTCCATAGGCCAGACACCACTTTGAAAATCTCAGAACATGACATGAGGTTGGATCACAGAGTCTGAGAAGGATCACATTTGAAGGAGAAGAGGAAAAGCTACATTTGAATTGTATCAACCCTACCCTAATTTGGCACAGAGGGACACAGAATGCCTATCAGCTTATGGTTTCGCCAGTGGGAAAAAAGAGCACAAGATGTCTAGCTTCTCCTGTGTTGTGGGTCTCTTCCTAATGACTTGATAATATATATAGAAAACTCTAAAATTTCCACTAAAAAAACTACTAGAAGCAATAAATAAGCACAGCTAAATGGCAGGTACAAAATCAATACATGAAAATCAGGTATGTCCCTTGATACAAACAATGAACTAGAAGAGGAAAAACTATTTCCAATTACAATTGCATCAAAAGGAACTAAATACCAAAGAATAAATTTAACAAAGGAAGTGATAGACCTCCACAGTAAAAACTATGAGATATTGTTAAAAGAAAGAGAAGAAGACACAAAGAAATGGAAGGTATTCTCTGCTCATGAATTAGAAGAATATTGATAAAATGGACATATTACCCAAAGCAATATACAGATTCAATACAATTCCTATCAAAGTTTCAGTGGAATTCTTCAAAGAAATAGAACAAGTTTATTGAAATTTATATGGAACCACAAAACACCCTGAGGAGACAAAGAAATCCTGACAAAAAGGAAAAGAGAGATATCATACTCCTAGACTTCAATCTATACTACAACGCTATAGTAATCAACACAATATGGAAGTGGAATTAAAACAGACACACAGACTAATGAATAGAATCAAGAATTCAGAAATAAACTCACACTTATATGGATAGTAAATCTATGACAAAAGAACCAAGAATATACAATGGAGATGTCTCTTCAACAAATGGAATTGGGAAAACTGGACAGCCACCTGCAAATGAATAAAACTAAGCCACTACATGCAAAATTAAATAGAATAAAAACTTAGATATAAAGGTGTGAAGCCATAAAATGCATAGAAAAAATATAGGCAAAACACTCCATAAGTTTCAGGGATATCTTAGGAGAGAGTTGACCCCAACTTCAAAGGAAATAAAATAAAAAATAAGCAAATGGGACTATATCAAGATAAAAATGTCCTGCCCAGCAAAAGACACTGTCATTAAAAGAAAGATACACCCTACTGTGGAAGAAAATATTACACATCACATATCTGACAATGGTTTAGTATGCAAATCTACCAAGAACTTTTATAACTCAACAAATACATATTTACATACAGATAGATAGATACATACATACATAGATACATAGATACATAGAAAAAAACCCAAAGGGAAGGAGTTGGGAGAAGTTTTATAGTTAGTGAAGATGGTGGGAATGACATGTTAGACAGAGACCACAGAAGTTGTGCTCACCTTCTCACACAACTCACCTCTGCATCTTTCCCATCTGACTGTTCCTAAATTTATCATTTTATAACAAACTGGTAATCTAGTATGTAAACAGGTTGCCTGAGTTCTGTTACTTGCTCTACCAAATGAGTTGTACATAAGTGTCATGGGATCTTCCCTTTTGAGTTATTCAGTGAGAAGCATAAGTAACAACCTGGATTCACATTTGGCATTTGAGGTGGATACAATTAGGGGACTAAGTCCTTACCCTGTAGGATCTGAATAAGATGAATTTATAGCCACATAGCTGGTGTTGCAGATTTGCAGTCAAATGCTCTACCCCTGAGCTATACTCCCCCTGAGTGTTGTGGATTTGCTTAGAGAGGGAAAAACTATGACACATTTGGTGACCAGAGTACAAGTGTTAAATATATCGCCTCTAGTGTAAAGGAAATGAAAGTGTGGTTTTTCTTTACAACTTCTTTCTAAATTGGAAACGTCACACCATCAACAAAAGTGTTGATTTTTTAAAATCCAAATATCTTCCTTTTTTCTTTTACTGATATAAAATCAAGATATTATTTATATAAAGAAAATTAAGCCAAATAAACCAAATAAAAACCTGAAAGCAGTATTTTGAAACAAAAATTTAACATTTATAACAGTGGTTAAAATGTCATTTCCTATGAATTTCTTCTTCCTTGATTATTCTAAATTTGGTAAATAGCACTTTCCAATCACATTTAGAATATTTTCATTAAGTTCATACTTCAAATGTTCATTGCCATTTTAAACTCTAAGTCTAAGCAAAGAAATACTTAACATTAGCATAAACGAAAGACCATTTCATGTCATAATTATTTGTTTACATAGAATTAGCATTCTATGTGTTCCTGGTAATGATGTAGGAATTTTTCTACTCATCTGCCAGCCCATACATCTGTGAGTTGTGTCTAAGGAAAAAGTAATGTCTGGGAGAATATAAAAATTGAATTTGCTGAAATGCAAGTTACTAAGATGTGCAGCCTTTGCAGAGAACGAATGAGCTCCTGAAATCACCGTCACTTTGGAGCTGCAACACTATCCTCATTTGTGGGAGCCAGTGGAAAATAAGCCAGATATAGAGCTCCCAGAAGGGGAGACAATGAAGAATTTAATAATGGGTAAAAGCAAAATACAATATCCTGTGGGGGTTCTCTAGCAATTTAACCCAGCATAGGGGTTGCTGAAAAGTGGCCAGGAGAAAATAGCCCCTATAAGTAGGATGGAGAGAGATAAGCTGAGGAACTAGATTTCTAGGGCAAGAAGAGAAGAGAAAAAAAAGCATTGCTGAGGACCAGGAGGCCTTCACATGGACACAGATGTGGTAATTATTTATAGAATTTTGGGAAATAGCAAATAGTGAGATCAGCAAAATAAGCAAAAATCATAAGTCATAAAGGGCTTTGTAAGATATATTATGGCGTTTTCTTTACCTCAGGGACATTGGAGAGTCAGAGATGGAATTTAAGTAAGGGGGGGATGACATTTAAAAAATATGTTTAATGATAAAATTAGTAAGAGCTGTTACTGAATATTTCTTGGGCTAAAAAAAAAAGAAAAAAACAATTCCTTTCATTTTCACTCTAACCTTAGGATAATGTTATTCACACTTTCTGGATGAATAAAGTGAACCCTATTAGGAAGTTTTCCAGAGTTCACAGAGCTAGCATGCAACAAAGCAACAGCTCAAACCCAAATCTGTCTGACTCTGGGGGAACAATGTGGATCAACATTAGTTTGAACCACATGTAATCCGAAAATCATTTCATATAGTTGAGTCTAATGTTTTATAAAAGCAGAAATATTAGACATCTTCTGAAATTAAATTTTAATTTCAAAAATTAAGCTGCTAGATGCAGCTCTCTGAAGAGCATAGATGCCATCTGAAAATTTCAGTCCAACTTACGTTGGCAGTCTCATACTTTGCAGATTTAAACCTGAAGATCCTCAGCATAATTCTCTTCTTTCTCTGTATCTGTAATTCCAAGTCTTTATTTTTGGTCCCTTGCTTTCTGTGTCAGCAGGAGCCTGTTGACTCTCTCAACATGTTTCAAGATCTGTGGCTTCCCTGTGTTTCCCCTGATGTCTTTTTCTCAATTTGTTTTTTATAGGATGAAAAAAAGGGACTGAATGCACAGCAGATCTTAGAGACAGTCCCCTACAACTGAAAAGGCTCTACACAGATCCTATGTATTGTCCAGAATTTTCTCTACTCCATTCTCCAGAGTTTTCACATGTTGTGGCTTCTCATCATCTCTGTATCCATTGAAGATTTCAGAGTTGAAGTTCAAATGGAGAGACTGATAGATGTTAGTGCCTTGCAAGTTGGCATTTGCCGGAAGATTGTTGGAATCTCACTCTTCCTCCCATTCAAGCCAAGATCGCCGTCTACTCATAAATATCAGTAGGTGATATTCTACCTAGATTTTAATCCTTGAGAATCACGTTAAAGTCTAAGCAAAGAAGAGAAATTTTATTTATCTGTATGTGCATACCAATAAAAACTAAGCCTGGTCTTCAGTTTGATTTTAATTAGGTCAGTAATCCCATTCTTCTTTTTATTATTCTTTCACTTCTTTTGTCCTCTGTCTCTGCAAAAAAACTTCTACCAGGAATTCATTCATGCCAAAATATTCTGCATCAGTGGTTTTCAAGCCTAGTTGGCTCAAATAATGACTTCATTGTTTCTGTAAAACTAACTCATGCTTAGTATATTATAATAAAATCAAGAAATGAACATAAATTTAAAGAAGAAATTAACAAAGTAGTCCAAATAACACTAAACAATTATATTAAATGAGTATCATTCTAATCATCAATTTAATATTTATAGGTAAAACACTGGACAGGTAGATAAATTAAAAAGTTGATGGGTAGAAAAATGGATACATGAGTAAATTAGTAGGGACTCAGGAAGATAGATGATTTTAGATGACAGAAAATCAAAAACAAAAGTAATTTATAAAAAGCTGATCATCCTATATATGCTAAAAAAATTACTAGATTTAACTTTTGCATTAGCAGAAGAAATAAACTGAAGGGTAGCTGAAGCAACTACTGAAACTTAAATATATTTCTTCATTTCATTCTATAATTTCCTGACTTCTATGAGTAAGAAACATAGTGAGCAACATTAAATGTCTAGTTTTGATTTATTTTAAATGACATGTTTCAATTTTAGGCAGAAAAACTGACTTCCTGCTTTTAAAAATGAGGAAATTAGCACTTTTATTTCGATTTTCACTTCCCACCCCTTAATTTTGGTTTTATATATATATTTCGATACTATAGGCTTTACAGCATTTATATTCTGTACTATAACTGTAATTCTCTCAGTTATTTGATCAAAGTTTCAATGTTTACATCGATGTAATGATAACTATCAATTCTTTTACTATGTTTTTTCATAGTTATTACTTTGTTGAATGGATTTAATCATTATACATTTTTTTAAAGAAAAGTTCATAATGTCTGTATTCTATGAATTTGTATGCTCTTGGGAATGCCAGTCTGTTACCTTTTATACTAGAGGAAAAAGTGCTGAAGGATCTGAAGTTATTGGCTTAGTCTCTTTACTGCTAAACACTGTAGGTATTCCTCTGGAATACCTACACCTTCTGGAATTGAATGGTGATTAATTCCTTTAGTGTTTTCTCCATTTATTTCTTAGTTGACAGAATTTCATCTTTATAATTTTTTCAAGAAGAACTTGTGAGTGCCGTGGCTACCAACGCTACACTAAGAGCAAGGCAGCATATGCTCTTGTTGCAAGTTCTGTACACTAAAGAAACACGGCGTTTACAGGTCTAGGGCAACTTTGTGCTTATGCCTATTCTAGAACAAATTTGGGTTACCAGAGAGTCCAACATTCTCTACCCTATTAGCCTTGAGCCTGTTTCCACAACCTACATATTTATCTTTCCCAGGTCAATTCTCCTAAATATAGACAAAAACACCACACCCAACCAAGGAGTGGCCAGTGATGATTGTTTGTGAAGTTATGACGAGGGCTTGAACTTGTAGCCAAAGGTATTCGTAGGTATACCTTTATGTGAAGTGTTGACAACAATCCTGTGGTCGGACTGGTTGCCACAACAACCATGTTCTGGTTTGGAACTACAAGGTCTTGAAAAAATTTAAATTTAAATCAGATTGTTGAGAAGTGCATTCATTAAATCTTTTGAAATTTTGGCATATATCAGTTTCCATTGGTAGTTTTGCAGTTTCCATTCATGTAAAGTACTGGCAAGATGGCCTGTGAATTTGCTTATTTGTTTTCTTTTTGTTATTTGAGAACTTTAGCTTATATACTTAACAAATAAAACACACCACGTCTAGTCAAAATATTTTGGGGTCTCTTCCCTCAGAACTTTGTTAACTCATCTGTTTATTGTGAAGGAAAATGTTAAACTACTCTGATATATTTTCCATTATTGAAGGTAATTTGCACTCACTAATATGTTATCTAAAGAATACTGTATTTTTCTTTAAAACTCAATAATTTAATTAAAGCATGTCTTCTTACTGATTATGCTATAATAGTTTTTCGTTCTAGGTGTGCCTTTCAATCTTCATATTCAGTTGTGCAATTAATTCAAAGAATTTTATTTTCTACTTCATTTTTAATTATTTGAGTTATTATTATTATCATTACCATTATTGAGTTGTTATGTTTTATAGTTTAGCAACACAATTGCTCTTCTTTCTATGTTCTTTCTTTCCCACACATATTTCGTTCATCTCATTGCTAGGGTCCTTTTATTCATGATTTGTTTACTATGGTTATATTAAACCTTTCTCCCTTGAAACAATTCAATTTTTATCCAATTGATTTTGTTGCTTAATATTTCTAATTCAAATTTTTAGCTCTGTAAAGCTACATTTTGAACATTTTTCTGAACTCTGAAAATTCACTTTTCATTTTATTTTGTCATTTTATTTCCTGGGCTTCAATCACTTGATTTATTGAATATGACCTTTAATTAACTTCTTCTACTATGCAACATATTAATTAGGAGTTTTCTTTTGTTATTTAGGTTATTTTCTTTCCACCTGGATGTTTTGTTTGGCATAGTCATTCTGCTGTACTTTTCAATTTGCTTATGCTGAAGTGAGCAGATCTGTAAGAAGTGTGCATGTTTTTGAAATGCATATATGCTTTGACCAGCAATGATGCTTTAAGGGATTCAATTATTTATTTAGAATAAATAAGATTTCAGATACAGATGTCCACTGTGTAATAACAGTAACAACAAAAGAAAGCAATCTTTCTTCTTTTTCCTCTCTCTCTAAGATTCCCTGCCCAGAGATCACTCTTTTATGCTGCCTATTATCCATTGTCTGAAAAAACAAACTTCATTCATTTTAGCTGTTTTGTTAGTTGTTTAAAACACGAAGGTGGATCTGACTGTTACTTCACCATGACTGGAAGCAGAAGTACTCTCATAATACATTTTTAACAAAAAATTACAAAGGCCATTTGTTTTGGACCCAACTATGATGGTGACCAAAAGTAAAGGGGTTACCCACAAAGAGAAAAATAACTGGTATCATCTTTAGATTCTGGTGAAGGGAGAAAAGGAAGATTATGAAAAATACCTCCCAGCAGGATGATCTGGCCCCATACGATTCCTGATATCTCCCATATACTCTAATTTCCTCTCTCCACTCTTATTTTTCCTCCTGACCCTTTGTTTGTAGCCCTTAGGTATCTAACACGTATGATGAAAGAGACTATTACTACCTGGTGATGGGAACTAGAGAGAAAATTAAAATCACAGTTTGTAAAGTTTGTAAAGGGAATATATACACTTTTTTTTGCAGTTTGTAAAGGGAATATATACACTTGACTCTTGCCTTTGGAATTTCATGGAGAGACTTTGGGGTCCTTTCCTTTAGACATTACCCAATACATAATTGCTTAGCTTGAGAGTTCAGTCTTTCCCTTTCATACATTAAACTCTTAGATCACAAATATTTAGGGAAATTACCATTGTAATTCTGTCATCATTGCAGACATGCTTTGGGAGCTATGTAAAGGATTTAGAACCACACATAACCTCATTTAAGCATAATGTACTTCCTAATGCCATATCACCTTTATTAAATTAGTGGTTCCTTAAGAAGCCTGTGGTTTCAAATGAGTCACTTTATGTATAATGTTTTTGCCATAAGGTTTAATATACAGGCACCTTCTCCTACAGTTCTGATTTGCTGATGTTTCCCAAATTCCAGTAGAATGGTTAGTTCATGAGACTCAAAAAATA
The DNA here is from genome assembly GCA_004024925.1 of Scalopus aquaticus. Classification (NCBI taxonomy): domain Eukaryota; kingdom Metazoa; phylum Chordata; class Mammalia; order Eulipotyphla; family Talpidae; genus Scalopus; species Scalopus aquaticus. The sequence continues at coordinate 28,087 of PVIJ01017186.1, forward strand.
ATCTAGAACATAGCTTGTCTGTCTATGTGCCATCTGTTCAACCATGTCTTATTAAATTAATTCTAGGAAAGCATCCACTGTGCTTTCAAATGCCATTTTGGATTGCTGAAATTAAAAATAATGTTATTGCCTGGAATACATTTGTTGACATTTTAGTGTCAAAATATGAAGGTCTAAGTTCCAATTAGAGAAACACTGACTGTAGTTTGTGCAATACTTGATATTCGCACTAGAAACCTAAGTTGAGTGTATCGCAGAGTTGGCTTTCTAAAACAAGTTTATATATGCATGAAAATTGACTGAGAGTAGTGGAATACCCAATCCAAAATTCAGAGAACAACCACTTCCAGAAATCTTATGAAATTACCTCAAAGTATGTTTTGAAGACATGGCTCCTTAATGTTTCAACTGTAACTTGTTTTAAGTAAGTGACATGGTAGTTAGCAATGTGAGCATTAGTTCCTTGGTGCCTGTATCTGGTTAATATTTAATATACATTAACACACACACACATAATGAGTGTATCTTTTCTGAAACACTTAAGAAATAAAGAATTTGTGATTGGAGTATGAAAATGGGAAGATAGAAAATAACAGTATTAAGATTTGTACTAAACATTAAATCTCTAAACTAATGATGATTAGTTTTCTCTGAGTAGACCTGAGTTAGTTATTCATAATATGATAATAATCAGAAGCTATTCATAATATGAAAACATCATAGAGTATTAAGGCTTACAAGGGCTATTAACATCATCTTGTCCACTCTTCTCCTGATATCCCAAGGAGGTGAGGTGATGGGAAATGATTCGGAAAATGCAGAATAAAGAATGAATTCCAAAGAGCAAATGACATGCAGGCTGACCTGACCACTGTGAGCCAACTAGGAACTTGAGTAACCTGATGAAAAGAGGGAGAGGGAACTTTACGAAACACACATCATTAATTCAATATTTTGCCGGAGAAAAAGAAGAATGTTAGGCACACACACTTTGGTTCCCCCCTAGATTACTAGAGGTTGATGCAACAACTGATCCTGGCATGAAATCCTCATTACGGGAACTCTGAAGTGCATGAGGCTGTGTGACTATAAAGAAAAATGACAAACATTTAGTCAATACTAATTATGTCCTGGAAATCAGGTTGGTTATAGGCAAGTTGCACTCTCTTTTTTATCTCAAATCTCTATAAAATAGATTTAAAAATATCTGCCTGTGGATTTCCAAGCAAAGCTATTTAGTAATTATCATTACTAGATAGCAGGTGTTCCAGTGCTTAAGCTTCTGCTGTTTTATATTACATTAAATATTTTATATTTAATATTTATAAATATGTATATTTATGCTTATAAATATTAAATAATATAGATATTTATATTTAGTTATATTCACTATTACCCAAACAATGCTGAATCATAAATATTAAAAGTTTCACGTCAAGCCTCCTCTCCACTGATTCTCTGGGTCATTTCAATTCTTTTCCTTTAATCAAATTGGAGTAAAAATGTATTGTGTCTCTACCATCTACTATACACACATACATGTTACGTCTTCAACTCTTACACCAACCTCACAATACAATAGTTATTTTGTGTTTCCACTTACATGTAGGTAAGCAAACAAAATTTCCCAAGATTTTGCAGTCTTAAAGTAGTTGAGTAGAATACAAACTACATACCAATCCTATTCTCTTGTTATTATCCTTTGTGGTATCACTTAGATACTTCACTCCAGTTCATTCCGACAGAGGCTATATTCACTGTCTCAGAAGATATGTTTTTTTTTTAGTTTTTATATAGCCAACCCCACCAAGATAAAAGAAATACATTATTTCTTAATTTACTGGCAGCTTCTCCTACAGTTCTGATTTGCTGATGTTTCCCATATTCCAGTAGAATGGTTAGTTCATGAGACTCAAAAAATAATCTAGAACATAGCTTGTCTGTCTATGCTCCATCTGTTCAACCATTTCTTATTAAATTAATTCTAGGAAAGCATCCACCGTGCTTTCAAATGCCATTTTGGATTGCTGAAATTAAGATCAGTAAGGATTGTTGATTCTTTCAACCAATATTTCATTGGAATTTTCTTTCCACAGCAAATTATGAACTTCTAAATACCCTGTAAGATTTTTTTTTATAAATATATATTTTTATTGTTATTTATGTCTTTTACATTTTGTATTCCCCTTGGGTAGCCCACCACCAATTCACC
>PVIJ01017187.1:5678-30391 GCA_004024925.1 Scalopus aquaticus
ACCCAGATGTCCAAAAATAGATGATTGGATCAAGAAGATGTGGTACATATACACAATGGAATACTATTCAGCATTCAAAGAAGATAAACACATGCAATTCGCAGCGACATGGATGGAATTAGAGGGAATCATACTCAGTGAAATAAGCCAGAAAGAAAAAGAAAAATATCGAATGGTTTCACTTATAACAGGACTATAGACTGGGCGGGAGAGAGACACTCAGCGGTGGGGGGAGTGGGGGGAGGGGAGGATTAGGGCACAAAATGGAAGAGAGGAGAATACAGGGGACCATGGAGATGGATCACGGGTGAATTGGTGGTGGGCTGCCCAAGGGGAATACAAAATGTAAAGGACATAAATAACAATAAAAAAATTAAAAAAATAAATACATACAGTATGTAGCAATGATAAAATATGTGGGGTCAAAATAAGGGGGATGTAATTACAGGGAGACACATTTGAACCAATCTGCCCTGTCCACCAGTCAAATCCAGTTGCCTTAGGTCACCAGTCTGCTGTGTATGCTTTCAGAACTTTCTCTATCCTGATGGAACATTCTCTATTCGCCTCTTCGCTCACTAGTTCATACATTTAGCCACCATACAGCAGGGTTCGTTGAAACCCTAAGTTAAGTGCTATGCTTGTAGGTCAAATAAATGATTTTTGATTTTCGATAGTCGCTCCTAAGACTATGTGATCATTTTCAGGCTGGTGTGTACACAGGTGGTGACATTACTTTTTTCTTGAACAACTTGAATAACAAGCCATCCCTAGGCCCCCAAATCTGCAACTTGTTTGACTAGACAAGTTGTAGAGAACGCACTCAGGCTGACATGCTTTGAGATCTCTGTGAATGGCACCTCAGGAGTCATACAAAGCACAGTCTTCCTGGCCATGCATGGGCACAGGCAGGTTGGCCTGGAATTTAAGAACTTCTCAACAATCTCACTCAGACACAGGCCACCAGCTGCTTGGCACCCACGGACCCCAGGCCCCACCTCTGTGCTGGGACTCCTCCCTGCCTCCTCCAGCACAGTGCTCCCTGCTGTTCTGCTCCCCACTCTGTCTCTGGTAAATCCTCTCAGCCCCCCACCTCTGGCCTGCACCCCAGCTCTTTACGCATAAATAAATCTTTAAAAAATAAAATAAAATCGGGCCTCCCTGGTGGCGCAGCGGTTGAGCGCTGCGCTGTGGAGCTGTCGGCAACGCGCGATGCAAGTTCGACGCCCAGCCGGGGAGAATCCCACATGACGCAGCAGACCTCTCCTGCCTCGCCCGCTGCTCCCCTCAGCAGTGTACTTCTGATCTGCCTGTTCTGCTCCCCACTCTGTCTCTGGTGAGCCCTCTTACCACCCCACGCCTCTAGCCTGTACATTAGCTTGTGTGGATAAATAAATAAATCTTTAAAAATAAAATAAAACAAAACCCAGGAGACCTGGGTGCAGTGAGCCAGTAATGGGGAGTTCTGGGCGGCTAATGCGTAAGTCGCAACCAAGACGCTCCTCCCGATAGACTCTACAGATTGCTTAGCATCAGATTTAGTAAAAGCAGCCAAGAAAAAAGATGGCCCTCATGACTCCATGCAAGATTTAAAAACCATGTAGGGGAAACCAAATCCAGATACTTGTCTACCATCCTGCCGTGTAATGGTTCTGGGGGGTCCCCATCTTAAAGGGAAGCCTGGTTCCACCATTAATCTTGTGTTACTTTGTCTCAATGACACCCTGGTTGCCTTTCTTGAATATTCTGTTAAGTCTAGTTAGGGTTTGTGTCATCCTTGTGTGTAAGGAGGAAGGAAGAGACCAGGGAAGTCGATGCATGCTTTTACAGCTGCAGGCTCTGGAGAGGATTTCGGACAAGTGACCGCCATCTTGGGCTTTGCGCTTGGTCACCATAAGGCACGTGTTTCCAGTGGCCGTGAGACCTGCAGCTTGTGTCTGGGCTGCTTATCATAAATTGCACTATTTCTAACGTTAGTAATAGTTTGTGACACGTTAATTATTCCTCTGAGTGCTAGACCAGTCACTTTCTCTCTGGTTCTTACATAGCCCTTCAAAATTGGTATTATTACCTCCATTTGACAGATGAAGGAACCAGACTCCAAAAAGTCTAATTAATGACTTTTTCCATAGTGGCCCATTGCTCCATGTCTGTGCAGATTGTGTGTGTGTGTGTGTGTGTGTGTGTGTGTGTGTGTGTGCATGTGTGTGTTTGGGGAACATAAGTATAAGAGAATGAGTTTCCTCTAAAACTACATGGTGTTTTACAACATCACACGCCTTTCTAGAGAGGTCTATCCATTTAGATTGTAAGACCAATTTTACATTCTTCCTTAACAATGATTTCTTTTCTCAAAGTTCTTTTTGTTTAAAACAGCTTGTGTTCAAAAAGCAATTGTCCTAATAGTCCCTATGAAAAGTAGTGATTCCCAACAGTACCTGCAATTCCTTAAAGTAAAACAAACTTTTGTTTGCTTTTAGCATGACTAGGCAAGGGGTGTGTATTTCTCTTTGGATAAATGATCCACGTGGAAAAGTCCAGCATAAAGCTGAAGAAATTGCCTGTGGAATCATTTTGCAGGCCTGGTTTTGGGGCTCTAAAGCTGTTGAATGCTCACAAATGAAATGAATACAGGAACATTTTGGTGGTTACTTTTAAATCAGAAGACGGTGAGAAACCAGCAGATGGGAATTTTCTGGGTATTATAAATCGTCTGCCTTCCTGTGATGCTCTGCTGAGCAGCTAAAAGAGATAAGTGAAAATAGGAAAGTGAGCCAGCTAGTCCAGGACAAGCTGTAGCCCCTGCTAGGTGGCTGTGAAAACAGCCAGTGGGCTCAGGTCAAACTAGCATGTGGTCCCAACAGCAGCCTCCAGACAGACTGGGAGACAGGCCCGCGTCCCCTCTCTGTTATGCCTCTTCTTCCCCTCACTGCCTGTCCCCTGCCACTTGTCCTCACTCCTTTCTCCTCCTCTCTCCCTCGCCTCTATTTCCACCTGCATCCAGATAAATTTAAAACCATTTTTGGGGTTCCCCATACGTGGGGACACAGCATGTCATTGGACAATAATAAAAGTTGCAAACCAGGAAAGCTTGTCTGAAGAAAAAAAAAAGGTGGTATCTGCAGAACAGCAGTTTCCAGATTATAAGCCCTGGGTCTCCAGATGGGCATGGGGCAGAGGAGGCGCCCCCCAGCCGTGTGGGGAAGTCTCCTTAGCACGCAGGAGAGGGAATAAATATGTCTCACCCATATCTGTGCAATTCACTTTCAAATAAGCTAAGTGTTTTGTGGTGAATAAAATACAAAAATGTAAACAAATAACCGACTTCATAATATTGGTTTTCTTTTCTTTTAGGCAACTGAGACATACATCCAAATAGAACTTCAATCTCTAAAGACAATATGAGATTCTATACCCTTCAGATTGGGTGCCAGTACTCAGAAAAGCTGAGGCTTGCTGTTCATTGGGTAGTTGGTCCCTAACAATTAAGCCAGCACCTTAGAAAATGGGTCCTTCTCTGTGTGTGCAAGGGTGAGGGCAGGGAGAGGGCTGGGAAAATTATGTCTGGTCCTGGGCGTGCAAACTATATTAATACTCAGAGTATTTGAAGACCTAAGTATTTCTGGTAATTTAATCAAAGATTATTAAGTCATAACTTAGAAATGTTAGGCTATAATATAAAATTGCTTAATAACCTCCAGAGAAATCAACACTATTGAATGGGTTATTTCCTCCCAGACAGAAAATATTTGTCACTCTACTAGACTACAACTTGACTAAGTAATTCCTAAATAGTAAAAAGGTGAATCAAGTCCATTCTCAAAATCCGTGTGTGGGCCGGCTCCCTTGATGGCTATTGGGAGGACACGACACCCACTTTTTAAAACTTGTTTCCAACGTTTGGATTTTTTTAACTTATATTTTCAACATCTCAGTAGATGAAATATCCCATAAAATATTTAAACAACAAACGAATGGGGAAAAACTCAGAAGACTGATGAAATAAAGTCCCTTGTTCTAAACGGGAGGTTGGTCTCAGTCTCAGAGCAGATTTCCTTCTCTTCACTTGCTTGATAAAAGAGTCTGCTCACAAATCCCACCTGCAGAATTTTTACTCCAGGCAGGAAGCTGCTTTCTACCTCCCACAGCTGCTCAGTGAGCACAGGGATTGAGCCCTGAATCAGGGAAACTGAGTCTGGAAAGCAGAGCTAAAAATAGAAATCAGGGCCTCCCTGGAGGCGCAACAGGTTAAATCTCAGCACTGTGAAGCTATCTGCAGCACGAGTTCAATCCCCGGCCAGGGAGCTTCCCACAGGGCGCAGCAGACTGCTCCTGTCTCCCCGCTGCTCCCCTCAGCAGTGGATTTCAGTAGATCCACCTGCTCTGCTCCCCACTCTGTCTCTGGTGAATCCTCTCACCTCCCCACCCCCCCAACACCTCTGGCCTGCACTCCGGCTTGTGTGCATAAATAAATAAACCCTAAAAAAAATAAAAACAAAAATCAATCAACCATCATTCAACAGGTCAGAAAATGTTGATGGAGCACTGAGCAGTGACCTTAGGTGGCCAGATGCTGCTGGGGCGACAGAGCAGTCAGGTTCGCCTGGGGCAGAGGCAGAGGTGCGGGTGGAGGAAACGAGCCTGCTTGTCCGTGGGGGAGTTGAATGTTATGCTGAGGGCAAGAGCTCATTCTACTGCCCTCTGAATGAAATGCCCTTGTTGGCCAGAGCCAGATGGCACAGTAGGAAGTGCCCTGGACTAGGAGCTGAGCTACCAGCATTTTCTTCTTTCACATAGCTGTATGGGTTAGCTACTGCTGCGTAACAAATGACCCTCCCCAGGCTTCCGCTTCTGAGGTCATTCATACAGTGGCTGGTGGAATCCTGGTTCTTGAATGTGTTGGACTGAGGCTCCACGCCCTCGCTGGGAGCAGGCTGGGCACCACCTTCCTTTTCCAGAAGCCTTGAGCTCTCCGTGGCATCTTGCCTCATGAGAGGTGCCAGGGACTATCCAAGCCAGAGGGAAGTGACAGTCCCTCACAGCCTGATCTTGGCAGTGACATCTCGCATCGCTTTGCCATATTCTACTCATTAGACACGCGCCACCAGGGCTGGCCTGAGCTCAGCAGGGATGGACCGCAACGGGGCTTGGTACCAGGAGGTGGGGACTTTCAGAAGAGGCTGCCCTGGCATTCTGGCATTCCAGAATTTTTTTTTAAGATTTATTTATGCATGCATGCCAGAGCTAAGGTGTAGGCCTGAAGTGCGGGGAGGTGAGAGGATTCACCGGAGACAGAGTGGGGAGCAGAACAGGCGGATCTACTGAAGTACACTGCTGAGGAGAGCAGCGGGGAGACAGGAGAGGTCTGCTGCGCCACATGGGAAACTCCCCGGCCGGGGATCGAACTCGTGATGCAGTGGCTGGTGATAGCTTCTTAGTGCTGAGCCTTAACCCCTTGTCCCACCAGGGAGGCCCAGTTTCAGAATCTTGAGGTGAAGATTATTGTTTCACACGAAGGGGCAGAAGCTAAAATCTGTGGACCTACACTGAGAGCTGCTAGCCCTTTAGATTCTTCTAGGGTTCTTTGCTCTGGCTTGGCGCTTCCATGACTGGGCACTGATCCCCTCAAACTCTCTGCCCCCACCACCCTGTTCTACCTCATGACACCCACACATTGCCCAGACTCTGAGGGCTGGCAGAAGATGCCCTGTTCTGGAGGGTACAGTCCTGTGTCCTAGGGCCGTCTCTGCTTTCTTCTATGGCCACAATGTCAGCACAGTGATGGGCCAGTGTGACATCACATCGTTCCCTGACGTTCTGTGTGTGACATTCTCTTGGAAGCCTGGTGCTATCTAAGAGCCTGGGCTTGGAGCAGCGCACGAGATCAGCACCGGCCAGAAGCTGCCCACACCGCTGCTCCTGGACGCCCACCGAGAGCCCTGAGAGCAAGGGGCTGTGTTTTGTCATCCACTCTTCAGATGTCTCTTGGATCTTTGTAAGTGATTACTTTCTAAATCCACATTTCACAACTAAAATGGTTCCATTGTGTTCTGAAAAATCTCCTTAATTGAATGTTCTCTTTGTCAACCCAATAAAATGTCTTGTTTTGCAATAAGATTCCCCTGGCACCTTTCCTGGGTGGTTTCATATGAGAAATTCACTCACATAACCACCAATATAGTAAAACGCCTGTCAGTTAGCTTGGTTCTGTGGGCGGGTCACCTCCTGTGCGCCAGCCCCAGAGGTGGTGGGCGGGGCACATGGGTGAGGACCATGAGGCCGAAAGGCCAAGTTCAAGGTCCCGCACACACCACCCTGCTTCTCAGCTGAGATTTTTTTTTTTTTTATATCCTATCACATTCTTACCTGAGCACTAAATCGTCAAGAGTTTCTTAACAAAAAAAGCGACCACAGGTAAAGAAGTAAATGTGCCTGGGAAGATGGTCGCACGTTTTTGACACTCGTCTCATTAATAGGTGGAGTCATCCCCCTCTCCTGGACTCTGAACTGGACTGAAATTACTTGGCCCAAGAGAAAATGGCAGACATGAGTTCTCACGGGTTCCAAGCCTCTTCTTTGAGGGGACTGCAAGTGGCTGCTTTAGTGACTTGGAATTCTGAGGCCGCCAGGCAGTAAATCCAATCAACTCCCCTGCTGGAGAAACCACAAGGAAAGGGCGCAAGGCTCCATGGGGAGGGAGAGGGCCCCTCAGAGTGGACCCTTCCAGCAGGAACTTGACAAGGCTTTAGGCAAGGAAATGGTGGCATCTCGATCCCTCCAGGCCAGACCAGCAGGCAACAGAATTTTGCAGAGCGATCCCCAAAATGCCATCTGCCCAAGTACCTGCCCCACAAATTCATGATATAATAAAGTGGTGGTTGTTTACTACCATTAAGTGACAATTACTTTTAACTCAGCAATACACCCTAGAACAGAAACGGATAATGGGAACAATGTAGTATGGTGTCCTTTTTGTCTTTAAGGCATTTCCTCTAGGAAGTATTAAGCAGAGGAGTAGGGGAAAAAAAATCCTATAGTAAGATATTTAATACACATAGATTGAGCAAATCGCAAGCCCTCCTGACAAATCTGGCTAAGGGAATATTATCTCCTTTTTTGATGTGTGTGACATCACTGGACAATGATTTTATAATGCACTTTGATTGATCTGCCAGTGTTGTATAAATTGAATATTACTTTTTCTGGATCCAGAGTTCCCTGAGGTCCAGGACCACATCTTCCCCCTCCCCCACCCCATTTGCCTAGTAGGGTACCCATACATGCAGAGAGAGCGTGGACCCATTAAGAAAACTATGCCTGCTTTGGGCCTGCAGGCTTCGGAAACCCTCCAACCCTAACCCTAACCCTAATCTACCAGGGGCCTGTGAGCAAATGAGTTTCTCTCTCTAGAGTTCAGTGACTTCATCTGTATAATAAGGACATTAGACACTCAAGTCCCTTCCATCTCTGACGCTCAGTATTCCGAGGAGAAGCAATGGCTTATGCATTTATTTTTTAAGCACCGGTAGCTCCATTCTCATAAAGAGCTTCCCTGGGCCATGGAAAACAATACATGTTGCCCCAAGAGTGGAGATGGGGGGGTCCTTTCTTTAGGGATCCACATGCTAAGGGAGCACCCAGATGAGGCAGTATGATGCCTTTCTCCTGGTTTGTGTACCTTGCACACTCCCCAGAAATGTTTCCATGGAGAGAGGCACGGTGGTCACCACACCATCGGGAAAGGCGAGTTACTGTCACCAAAGCGGAGGTCTCTCCTGGAAACCCCTTTCCTGAGTTTCAGAAGACACTGATGCTATCATCTAATAACTAATATTTCTTAATATGACCTTCTTCCCTGCCACTCTGTGCAAAGCTTTCCATTCTCCAGTAACTCTGCTCGTACTCTTGACCGTCTGAGATGCCCTTCTCACCTCCACAAATCCTGCCAAGATTCACCTGGAACGTCAGTCCTTGCAGGGACCCTGGGGTGAGCTGAGAGGCACTCCACTTCGCCCTACCTTAGCTGAGCCTGAGCATATGGAAAGGATCTCGGGACGTTCTTCTGTTCAACTTGCTAGCTCACCAAGCGTGTGGGTGGCGTCTTAGTCAGGGTTGCACACAGAAAGTGTAAACAGTGTCTGCACCCACAGATCACAGACAGTGCTTGCACACTCGCTTTGAAAAGGGGGTTCATTTTTATCGCTGAAGAACCACTGAGCTGTGGCTCAGAGAGGAAAGTGACTGTCTTAAGAACACCCCTCCACAGGGGCTCCACAGAAAGACTTGCTAAGGTCCCTCCCCACATCCCAGGAACATGGACTTCTCCTTGTTGGGAGGGAGAGAACTCCAGCCCTGTCCTCCCCATGGATACATAGCCTTTGTTTCCATGTCTGGGAAATGCCCCAGGATTCCCTGCTGCGTTACCCTGGGAGACTATTGCTCAATCCCAGCAGCTGTTCTGGAGGAAAAGAAAAAGCAGACCTTCTGAATGTATCATACATACAATGCAATATTGAATTGGAGATCGCTAATGAGCGAGGACTCTTTTATTGTGTGGTCTTCTCCCAGTGAGGTCTAGCTCTTAATTTTCAGTGGGCGTAGCAGGAAGTTCTGGTGTAAAAAAATAAAACATATATATTGCTAATACTGTTGCTATATAAAACAATGTTTGGCCAAGATGGTTGAGGTATGATTCAGCCCTTGTTCATCAAGTTGCTAAATATTATTCAGTGAGTGGAGTCACCATATGGTCTAGTTGAGTTTCCTTGGAGGCTGGGGAAAATATTGTGTTGGATATAGAATTTGGAATTGTGCTTGTCGCTGGTGGGTAGGGTCCGGCGAGTGGCGTTAGCTCTCATGCAAAGAGGAGAAGGAACGGGAAGATGGCAGGGAGCAGGAGGGCTTGCTCTGCCAGGTCAGTTTCCCTCACAAGCTGATGAGGAGTGGGCAGACACACGCATCTAGACAGAGATGCAATCTTGCAAGAAAAATGTGTGCGGGCAAGTACAGTACCAGCTGGGAAAGCCTAAATGACTGAAACCTCTGACTCAGAAATCTTAAATTGCCTTAAAATTAATGAAGCTCTGTGGGGATGACTCAGTTCATTCATGCCCTGAGCGTGCAGACTTTGAAGCCTGTAGAAGGGACCGTTGTGCAAAGTTTGGAGGATCAGACCCCCAGAGGGGGTCCTCACACTGGGAGGTGGTGTGGGGTGCAGGTCTCAGGAACCTGGGCCTGAGAGGCAAGTGGCTCGTTCTTGTCCTCCCCACAAGATGGATGAGTTCGGGCAACCGAATCTCTCTTCAACCTGATGTCAGTCCCGGTGCAATGAAAAGGAGAGAGCGATGATTTCTAAGCTTTTGTCAGTTTTAATACCCTGAGTAGCCAGGAGCCCCACAGGAAGTTAGAATTTGCCCCAGATGGTTCAAATGGTGAGTTTAATGAAGGGACTCTATAGATGTGTGTGCCAGGTTAAAGGAACAGAAAGAGAGTGAAACACCCAGAGATAAGTCATGACTGCTACTATGGCCGAAAGGATAAAAAGTCATCAGTGCTACTGGAGCTCTATAAGCCCTGGAGCTCTGGGCCACAGCCCTAGGAAGATACAGCCCTTCTCAGACTCACAGCACTAAAGTAGGCAGTAGCAGGGAAGGAATAAACTAAACTTTGTCTTGTCTCTTCCACCTACCAGTTTCCCTCAGGTGCCCTCTTTAGTGCACCCCCCCCCACACACACACAATGGAGGTAGCAGGGGAAGAGCCCAGATTAAGCAGGCCACGAGGATGGGCCTTCTGCAGCACAGGCGGTGCACAGGAGAGCAGAGAATAAACCTAGAGGGGCGGACACAGAAATAGCAGCACGTAGTCTACAACTTTGAAGGAGAGGCCTCCCAAGATGTTCAGAATAAGCATCCCCAAGACACATGACTCTCATGTGGATTTTTCTGAGCCCAGGTCAATCTAGGCCCTGAAGATTCACGAGAAACTGACAGCACTCTCTTCACTACTGAGAAGAGTGAAGATAGAGAGTGTTACCCAAGTTAGGGTTTACTAGAAATAACCTTTCTACTAGATAAGACTCTCTCTATAGCAGGACAAACACAGACTGATTGAAAATCTGGTCTTCATCATATGAGTCATTCTCTCCTTATCCTATGAATCCCCTTTCCCTCCTTGAAGCCCTAAGCCCCTATCCCATTCCTTCATTTAGCTTATATATCCTCAGTTGGCCCCACTGACTTTGGAATCCACATCCATGTGGACTCCCCATTTGTATGTAATTGTGTTTTCTCTACTTCTAAGCTGGGATGTTAATTTGATTGTCTGACCAGCCTAACAAGGACATAGAGGGGTCAGTGGAAACTTCCTCTGCTTCCCATAACTTACTAGAGCTCACATGTGAATTCACATTAGGGAAAAGGGCAGGAAATAGTTTCTTCTGGAATCATTGAAGGGTAGTACACAGGTAACAGTGTTGTGAGGGCAAGGGCCTGGTTTTGCTTGTTTCTTGAGCTTTGTGGACTATGACAATATCTGGCATATAGTAGATAATCAGGAAATATTTGCTGTAATAAAGACTCATCACAAATCAACATTTATAAACATCTTTATGTGTACAGGACTTGATGCATGGCGGATGCTCTGTTAATATCTGTTGAATGAATAATGAATGTGTAGGTTAAAAACAAATTACGTAATCTTTTGGATGAAAGGTTTTGCAAACCTCAGGCAAGCCCTTCAGTATTTTTAGTCTCAGAGTCATTTTGAATGTGATTTATGGCTATCATTGTACAATCTGTATGGATTTTCTTGAGTATGAAAGTGGGCCTTACAGTGAGTCCTTGTGATGTGAAAAATTAATAAATAAGAGATGACTTAAAAGAGACATCTGCCTATTAGCAGTGCTGAGTTTTACCAGCTGGAGTGTTTACAAAATAGAATGGCATATTCAAATTATTGTAGCATTGTCTCCCAACAGGTAGATGTTCTGAAAGGGATGCTCTTTAGGGCTATATGGGCAAGAGAAGAACACCAGCTCTCTGACCTCTTGGCTGCCAGACTGGTGACAAGACTTGAGCTACTAAGCCTGTTTCCTGTTAATGGTTGCCTCATCACGCCAGTGAAAGGACTACTTGAGACGATGTCTGAAATGCCTAGGAAAGGGTCTGGCATGTAAAAGATCTTCACCTCTTCCTCTTCTTGAAACCACGGCTGATTCCCCAGATGCATGTTTAACTACCTTATGACTTTACAGAGACAACAGAGTGTGATGCTCACCTTTGAGTCATATAATCTGAGCATGCACAGAAAAACTTTAAGCCAAATTCCAAGCCCATCAGAACAAAGAAACTGCTGACATGGAACTAAGAAAAGAGGGGAGAGAAATGGGAAAACCAAGACCATATTTAGAAGTGAAGGTTCATCCTGAGCATCCAGAAACCCTTTCCATACATGCACCAAATTATAATTAATCCAATTTTGCTAAGTCCATCCTCTTTACAGTACTAGCATTTATTCTTTTCCTTTCTCCATTATTATAAAATCATGCGTAGCTCCCAATTTGGGAAGACATATTTGAGTGTTGCCTCCTTTCTTCCCTTTAGTCAACTCATAATAACAAAATAACTTTGCTCAAAAGCTGGTGCCATAGCGATTGGCTTCTAGGTGCACCGTGCAGCAATCTTACTGTTTTGTTTCATTCTTGGTTTCATTTTCTTAACATAGTCATTGACAAGGTGTAAGATCAAGGAAGATAAAAGACATTTTCTGCAGGATTATGCATGTGGCATTTAAGAGAAATTCATTTTTGTCATGGGGAGAACCTTCTATATAGGAGAAGCACAAAAAGTTATACCATAAATCTAAATTATCATTTACTCTTCCTATTTAGGAATGAAGTTGACACGTGTCACTTAAGCAGACAGAGGCTCATCTCACATCTGTATTAGCAAGTCTTTAGAGTTCACATAACTGATGTGCAGACACCACTGCCCAGAGCCAGCAGCCATCCCCTCACTCTTCTAGAAGCTTCCAATTCTGTCCCCTCCAGAGGCTGAAATGCCAGATACATTTTCCTCCAGTCTCCCTTACAGTGAAATAAGGACACGGGATACAATTTTCTCACCAATGGAACTCAGGAAAATATATTGGGAATTATGTTCCTGTCCCTCATGTCTTGAATTCATTGTGCAAAGTTGTGATACTTGAGGCTTTGGCTGTATCATGAGACCATCAAGGGAAAGCCAAGATGTGATGTGTGATTTATAGTAAGGAATAGGTATCTGGTTTTCATCCACTGCTCCTGACATACCTATAACCCTTGTCATTTCCTACACAATAGCCAGAGGGACATCATTTATTATAATACCCAGCTTTAACCTCACTTTCAGAAATAGCTCTAGAACTATAAAGGTGAATGGAATGTCTTCTGTAATTCATAACTCCTTTTTAATTATACCCAACTTTTTGCTAATAAGCTAACTTTTGGAAAGCCCCTAAGGAAAAGAACTGGTTGCTAGGGAAACCAAACTTGATTAGAGCACTGGAATATTTGGCTCTAACCCCCTTTCTCCAGCGAGGGTACAGGGGCTGGAGATTAAGTCAGTAGTCCACGGATGATGATTTAATCAGACCTCTTATGTAATGGAGCCTCGATAAACACCCACAAAAGCTCTGAACCCAGGACTCATAGGCTGGTGAGACAGACAGCATCCCCGTGCCAGGAGGCGCCATAGACACCCCAGGACAGAAGTGCCTGTGTTCAGGATCCTTCTAGACTACTGATCTGTCTGCTTTAATATCCTTTGCGATAAACTGGCAATCTAGTAAGTAAGCTGATTTTCTGGGGTATGTGAGTAACTTCAGAGGGTCTTGGGAACTTCTGATTTAAGTTAGAAGCACAGACAGATACTGAACGTCTGATTAACCCCTGAAATGGGGGCAGTACCATAGGGCTGAGACCTTCCCTGCAGGGATCTGAAGCCAGAGAGCATCAGAGTGGAGTCAATAGCAGCACACCCAGATGCCCTGCAGAACTATTTGGGGTACAGCAATGACACGCCTGGTGTCAGAGAGTAGTATGTGGAAAAGTAGCATGAAAGTGAAGGACACAGGGCCTCCCTGATGGCACAACGAGTTAAGTCTCAGCACTATGTAGCTATCCACCGCCACTGCAGCACGAGTTCTATCCCCGGCCAGGGAGCTGACCCACATGGCGCAGCAGACCCCTCCTGTCTCCCCGCTGCTCCCCTCAGCAGTGGATTTCAGTCGATCTGCCTGTTCTGCTCCCCACTCTGTCTCTAGTGAATCCACTCACCACCCCACACCTCTGGCCTACACCCCAGCTCTTGTATGCATAAATAAATAAACAAATCTTTAAAAACAAAAAAGAAAGTGAAGGACACACACCAAAAACGTTTCTACTTTTGTACAAGACAGGAGAGAAGATGCCAGAGACAGCATAAGTGAGATATTCAAACTCCTACTTGATGAATCCCGTGCTTAGAGATTCCTTCCCAAACACTCACTGCTTACACCTGAAGAATCCCATGCTTAGAGATTCCTTCCCAAACACTCACTGCTTAAAGGGCTTTTAGTTATGCGTTCCTATTGCCTGCAGCCAGCAGCATTCAAATGGAAAAGTTCTCTTTGGATTTGTTCTGGGCCAACAGTTGAGTTCCTAGGTTTCTGTCTCTTTTTTACACCATGGAATTACAAACCAAGAAGTCAGAAAGCGTGTTAGATATTTTTGATTCCTCCATCTATTTACTTATTCATCCAATCAATCAATCATTCATTATTTATTCGATCAATTCAATATGTACTTATTCAATATGGACCTAAAGTTTGTTCTGCTGGTTGGTTTCTGCTGAACTTCAGAACCCTGATCTGCATCTTGACCTTGAGGAATTCTCCCTGGGATCCTCCCACTCACGCTGATGCCCTTGTAACTAGTATAGTTAGTCTGTTTAACTTTCCAGTCGGAGCACAATTTCCCTAAATGCTTGGACTACTCAGCAGTGTTCTCCCTTTGCTCCCCAACTTCCCTCCTCCCCCATCCATTCTTTCTCCCTTTCTCCTTCTGTTACAGGGCACTCCGATATAAAATGGGGTACCTGTCTGTGGGGTCTCACCCATGCACTTAAAAGGGACTTATAATCAGACTCCACTGCAGGCACACACAGTAACACTAGTAAAGGGCTTATTTACAAAAGGGAAGGGAAAAAAGAAAGAATAAATTGGTGCAAGTGTCCTACCAGTTCCGCTGAGCTGGAATCCCAAAGGCGCACTCACTGGGGACCCGCCAAGAGCACCCCCAGCAACAGGGCTGGTCATATATATCCAAACATGGCTGCTCAACCCCACCCTCAGCTCCCAGCATCCCCCTTCGGGGATGACGCATCATGGGATTGTAGTCCTTGGCTCTCTCTGGCCTGCTGTGGGGGTGGGGTCTGCAAAAACCACCTGTGCATTCTGTCCAGGCGTCCTTTCTCCCCCAACACTTACTGCCTTTTGTCTTTCCTCTTCCTCCTCGTCCTGCATCTCCTCTTTCTCTCCTTTTTTTAATGGTTAACTTTGTTACAGATTTACTTTTATTTACCTCTTTTTATTGAATTCACATTGCACAAGGACATTATATGTTTCAGGTGTGCATCATTACAAATCAACGTGTGTCAATACTAACGACACTAAGTTCACCACTAACAATCTTATTTTTTTCCTTCACCATTTAACTTTCCTCTTTAACCCAAGCTTCTCATCCCTGCTTCCCCTTCTCTCCTGGTAACCATTGATTGGACTTAGAGGGTTTATTTTTGCTTCCTTTAATGCACCTAGTTGTTTGTTTTCTCTGCATATCACCTATGAGGGGAGATGTACAGTGTCTGTCTTGGTCCATCTGACTATTTTCACTAGCACAATACCCTTTTGGCCCATCCATGCTGTTGTAAGAGGGAGAATTTCTTCTCATTTTATGCTGAGTAGTATTCCATTGTGTGTAAAGACCACAACTTTCTCCATTCGTCTGCTAATGGGCACTTGGGTTGTTTCCAGCGTTTGGCTACTGCAAATGGTGTTGCAATAAACACGGAGATACATCTATCTGTTTGAATTAGTATTTCTGTATTTTGAAGGAGAATATCCAGAAATGGGATATCTGGATCATATGGAATTTCTATTTTTAAGTTTTTGCTTCTCTCCATTTTCTTCTCTATGCTCAGGGTATAGCAAAGTCCTTGGTCATCAATGAGTATTCAAAATTTTTTGTAGGCTACATTGAACTGGGTATCATTGAAAATACAGAGTAACAACTATTGGCATGTAAAGTTAGAGGCTGTGTCTTTCGATTTTGCAATCTTAGTCTGTGACTCTGAGAAGGTGCTTAGTAAATGTTTGCTGAATACAAAAATTGGACTCAAGGAGAATCAGTTTCATTGAAATGACAAAGCTAACATGCACTCATTTTGAATAACACGAGGTCATAGTGGTGCTCAATAAATATGCATTAAATGATGTGGGCCATTAACACAGCCATAATTTCAAATTTTCTATATTACAAAATATAGCTCTATCCTGATAGCTATTTTTTTTTCTACTCTCACGTACAGTTTTTTATTGATTGATAGACTAATTAAACTTATTTATTTTCTTTTAGGACTAATTTATTCTTTCCTCAGTGATTAGAATCATTAGCTTTATCATGGACTGAGGACTCTTATGAAGCAGCTTTTCTTCCATCCTTATTTCCTGTTACCTTCACCTGCCACATCATATTGTTTTAATCAATGAGTGTGTGTACAAATGTGTGCGTCATACTTTTTGCTTTCCTCCTATTCCCAATGTTTTTCAATAACTCTGAGACAGAGGGGCCCAAGGTAACTCTGGACTCAAATGTTAAGCTCCACAAACATCTCAAAATGATTACTTGAAATTGAGGTGCTATTAAACTTGGAAATTATGAGATACGATATAGCAAAGTGAAGCAAAACAGTGTTTTGGTTTAAAATTCCCAAAAATAAAAGAATGGCTTTATAACCTCCTAACTTTTGATTTTTGCCAAGTCCGTGAATAAGTTTCTTCATTTGTAAAATAAGATTAATATTAGCTATAGGTAGGGTTATTTACTAAGTAAAATAAGAAAATTTATATAAAACATTTAGCTCAACGTCTGGCACATAGAGGGGTTAACAGGACTCACAGGGGTTGATTAGATGTTTAATTCTTCAACACTATTCTAGAACTTTCCACATCCCCATCCACAACTGGTTAGATGAGGGATGATACTCTCACCCACCCAAGGGAACCGAGTCATAGTAAGGATTGAGTCATTCAGATTTTGTCTAAATTTTTGAGACACCAAGACGACATACTTAGAAGAAGGCGGTTGGTAGATTTAAAATTATGTAATTTTTTTGCTCAGGGACCTAGAGGAAGCTTATCACAGTGGGTCCTGAGGACATCAACTGAACAAACAAGAGGTGGAGAAGTGCAGAAATAAACCATTTAGGTGGCCTTTGGTGAAGAGAGAGGACCTTGCTTTCCACCTCAGTTCTCATGGAGTCTGACAGAGCAGAACTGCCTGCTTAGCTTGGTGGAAAGGTGGTCCTTATAGTAAATTTCGCTTTCAATTCTTAAGTCCTGTGTGACTTCAGCCACCTGGGTAGAAGAGGGGTCTAATTTTTATCCTGTTTTTCCCATTAGATTATTTTCAGGATCAACTGAAGCAATGGAAAACGTGAAGGGGTGCGTAGAGAGAAGTAGAACATCAGCCTGCCCACCTCACAGGTGACTTTGTACATCCAATGAGTCATTAAAAATGAAAATGGGGCTTCCCTGGTGGCGTAGGGTTTAGTCTCAGCGCTATCAAGCTATCAGCAGCCACTATGGCCTGAGTTCAACACCTGGCCAGGGAGCTGACCTCTCCTGCCTCGCCCGCTGCTCCCCTCAGCAGTGTATTTCAGTAGATTCGCCTGTTCTGCTCCCCACTCTGTCTCTGGTGAATTCTGCTCCTCTGGTCTACACCCCAATTCTTGTATGCATAAATAAATAAAATAAATCTTTTTTAAAAATGAAAATGATTATACAGTCATCACAATTTTATGAGGTGAATATATCAATATTTGTAATTTTCAAGGAAGGAAGCCAGAACTTTTTGGTGAGTGGATGACAGAGGCAAATTTCTCAGGTC
Source organism: Scalopus aquaticus (assembly GCA_004024925.1). Taxonomy (NCBI): domain Eukaryota; kingdom Metazoa; phylum Chordata; class Mammalia; order Eulipotyphla; family Talpidae; genus Scalopus; species Scalopus aquaticus. The sequence goes on from PVIJ01017187.1 coordinate 22,863, forward strand.
TGAGTGACCTCAGTCTCTCCTGTCAAATCTTTTGCTGAACTGCTCTCCCTAATTATCTGGCACAAAGAAACTGCTTTCCTCACTGTTGCAAGAGGTCCTGCTAGCAGCTTGGAACGCACCCGCGTTCTCATCTGAGCAGATATAATTATCGAGATAATTTTGAGCTGCTGTAATTTCATTCTACTGAAAAATCACAGCAGGACTCTGAGATATTAGGAAGGCTTTGGGGCTAAGGAAAACAAAATGTCTGGAAAAAAGCTGCCATATGCCCAGACCTCAGGGGCATCTGCGTGTACTCATTACCCTCCATCTCTCTCTCTGCTCAATTTGTTCACCAGGTAACTCCAACAGCTCGTGGGGCTGCAACAACGTGTGTCCAGGGTCCCTGCTTCCAGCTCATGCCTGCGAAGCGGTTTATTATTTTATGTTGTAACACACAAGGAAACTGTCCTTCTGTTGGCCAACTGAAGAAATAGCTTCTCAATATAGATTTTCTTTCTATTGAGAGGGGCACGTTCATTAGGATACATAGCGCGTCTCCCCACCCCAGGCCTCTGAGAGCCACCGTAGGAGCTTAGCAGTGGATATAGAGGGGCAAAGAGGCCCAAGGATGGGAATTGGGACAGAACTGGCAGTAAAATAGAAGGTTGATGGAGAAAGGGACCATGTAAGAGGAGGGTTGAGTCTACATATTGGGATTTGGAGTCTGTTCCAGACTTTTTTTTTTAAGATTGATTTATTTATGCATACAAGTTGGGGTACAGGCCAGAGGTGTGGGGCGGCGAGAGGGTTCACCAGAGACAGAGTGGGGAGCAGCACAGGTGGATCGATGGAAAGACACTGCTGAGGGGAGCAGCGGGCTAGGCAGGAGAGGTCTGCCGCGCCACGTGCGAATCTCCCCGGCTGGGCATCGAACCCGCTGCTGACAGCTCCACAGCACAGCGCTTAACCGCTGCGCCACCAGGGAGGCCCATTCCAGACTTTCTTCCATTTTCAAGTTAAAGAAATGAAAGGCACCGCGTATGGCTAGTGACACCAAGGAAGGTAAAGGGTGACGCTAAGAACTGACCAGACCCCCAGTTCCATTCGATGCACTTTGACTGGACGTTGGGCCAGTTGTTGCATCAGCACTAGATGAGGCAGTAGGTGTTAATGGGCCATCACTGGACTTTGCGTAAAGGGGAGGACTCTCGATAATGTGGCGAGGCCTCACCCAGCCAGTGAAAACCTTTGAGCTCAAGCATGGGGGCTTCCTGGGGAAGAAGAGAATGTCCATCAACATGGGAGCAGAAATCCTGCCCAAATCCACAACCTGTTAACTTTGCTGCAAATTTCAGACTTGCCTGCTCCACAATTGTGTGAGCAAGTTCTTTTAAAAAAATGATCTTTCTGTCTGTCTGTCTGTCTGTCCATGCATCTACATACAAATTCCTGCACGCACACACCTGCCGGTTCTGTTTCTCGGGATAATCCTGACTGCACAGGTGTTGGTAGCAGGTGCGGGGCGCTATTGAGAGGGACATGCTTATTAGGACGTACATTGAGTGTCCCCAGCCCAGGCCTCTAAAGTCCACGGTGTGAGCTCAGCAGCGGGTCACTAGCCCTCACGGTACCTTTCATTTCCTTAACTTGCAAACAGAAAAAAGTCTGGAACAGACTCCAAATCTCAGTTCTGTAGTTTATAATATGCAGACTCATCCCTTCTCTTACATGCTCCCTTTCCCCATCAACTTTCTATGTCACTGCCAATCCTGTCCTAAAAATGAGGGAGTGGCTTGGGAATTAGGTAATGGGTAGAAGCTGGGAGAATCTGAGGCCCATGCTAGAAAAATCCTAGATTAACCTTAAAGAGACTGTTGGCAGAAATGTGATGTATGCACACATCTGGCGAGGTCTCAGACAGACACACTCAGAGAATGCTGTGTGATAGCACAGGCAGATATGGGGGGGGGGGTGATGATATAAGCCAGGAGGGTGCTGGGGCGCCCAGAAATGGGAAGAGATGAGAAGCTTGGCGCGATCTCAGTACCTGATGTGGGACTTTCAGACCCCAGAGCTGTGAGGAAATAAACTCCTGTGTTCCACCACCCACTCTGTGGCCCTTTGTTGCAACACTCCTAGGAAATGAAGGCACCTGGGATGCTGTTATGGTTCTAGAACAGTGCTGGACTCTAAGGCTACCAAGAAGAATGGACATTTTTTTCTCAAAAAATAGTTTACACTGGGCCTCTCTGGTGGCCTAACGGTTAAGTCTCAGTGTTATCACCACGATGGACTGAGTTTGATCCCCGGCCAGGGAGCTGACCCACATGGCACAGCAGACCTCTCCTGTCTCCCTGCTGCTCCCCTCAGCAGTGTACTTCAGTAGATCCACCTGTTCTGCTCTCCAGTCTCCGGTGAATCCTCTGAGTCCCTGCACCTCCTACCTACACCCCAGTTTTTACACACACACACACACACACAGTTTATACTTAAAATATTTACAAGTAGTCAACTATGGGCTGGTCTAGCACAACTCTGTTAAAATGCGAGGGAGAAAAGCACTGGAATCTTCAGACGGCTTCATCAGACACCAGTTTCTGATTCGAATCTTAGAAAGGAACAGTTCTAGACACATGCGCCATGGGCCAGAAGTGCCAGGCCTGTGTGGCTGGGGAAAGATCGGGAAGATTTCCTGGAGGAATTACTGCCTGAAGATGGTCTGGAAAGAGAGAGCAGGTTCAGCTAGACCAGAAGTAAAAGGAGCAGGTTGCAGAGAGCAAGCCCCACAGACCAAGACCTGGGACAGACGAGCCACTATTAAGCTCCCATAGTATATTGCAAACTGTAGGTTTTGTGTCAGTTACTTCTCTAGCAAGGTGGGTATTATGTTCCACACTTCAAGTGCAGACACTGAGTCTGGGAAGAGGCGGAGTCCCAGTGACCCAGAGCTCCTGGCTTTCAGGGATGGGGACGAGCCGGCTGGCAGGACTGAGGTTCCCTCTTGACAGGGTTGCAAAAGCACTTTTTTCTTTTATTTGCACTGTCTCCTCCTTTCTAGATGTCCTTTTGGTCAGTTAGTTAACACGGTAGATTATCTGAAAATAGAGTGAAAAAAATCATATTCCAGGAGGATATAGCCCTTCAGCAGTCAGGGACGATGTCTAAAACGCACGCAGCAATGACTGGGCAGGCAGGAGCATTTTCTCCATCTGTGCATGTGTTGCCCGGGCACGAGCACTCCCATTGGGCCCCATCTGCTGGGGAACTTTTCTCTGTGATGGAATCATTAATTCTCTAGTGCTGAGCCCAATGGTGCATCCCGGCTTCATGCCATTTTTTAAAAATAAATCTGTCACGTGCCAATTGCTAATCTACAGACCAGCACAGCCAAGACTCCCCCCCTGTGAAGTTGGAAGCCGGGGGAGGTGAGACAACAACCTGGGCTTTGTCATGCAAACTTGCTGATGGCCACTGTCCTGCTCCCACTGCTGGACACTGCAGAAGATCTGACGTTTAGCTGGTTGTGCTGATGCCATGTTGGGCCAAAGGCCTTATGAGCAAGGTCTCGTTTCGTCATCAGGACAACCCTCTGACCTAAGTCCTTCGACTGAAGTGTATGAGAGGAAGCTTGTTCTGGAGACTTCGAGGGTGTGACAGAGCAGGTGTTTGCATTCAGGGAAAAAGAAGTCTGGGCATTTTCGTGCATTTTTTTTTTTTTCAGTGCACGGCTCTATACAGCAGTGACTGCAGACACTACGTCACGGTCTCCACGGAGCATCCACGCCTCACAGTCAGACTCGTCACCCATTTACCTGCCTCCCCAAGCCCGGTCGCCCGGGAACACCATTCTGTTGTCAGAGTTGATGTTAATACCACTCAGCTATAAAAAAAAAAAAAGATGAACTCTTGCCATGTGTGACAACTTGGCTGATCTTGAGGGGATGATGCCAAGTGAGATAAGTCAGAGGAGAAAGACAAATGACTCGATGATTTCACTAATGCAGAAATGAAGAAATAAAGCAGAGGCGCCCACACAACAAAGCTTTAGCCCCTGACAACAGGATGGGCATTTGAAAATAGATGATGGGGAGATTCTCTGTTGTTTTTAATAGGGTGAGGGTGTTCTTTCTTAATGCTTGATGGTTTTATCACCATCACTGTTGCCATTTCACAAAGCACTGACCACACTGGACATGCTCACTCGTGGACAGGCCTGAGAATAAACGTGGTCGGTGTTTAAATGCACCGCTGATGGGCCTCCCCGGTGGCGCAACGGGTTAAGCGCAGCGCTGTGGAGCTGTCGGCAGCTGCAATGTGAGTGCGATGCCCAATGCCCGGCCAGGGAGATTCCCACCCGGCACAGCAGACCTCTCCTGCCTCGCCCGCTGCTCCTCTCAGCAGTGTGTTTCCATGGATCTGCTTGTTCTGCTCCCCGCTCTGTCTCTGGTGACCCCTCTCAACGCCCCCCACCTCTGGCCTGCACCCCAGCTTGTATGCAAAAATAAATAAATCTTTAAAAAATAAAAATAAAAAAATGCCCCACTGGCTGTCCTGCAGGAGTGCAGCGCCAGAACCCACCTGCAGTGAGAAGTGGCTGCTGCGCCAAGTGGGGACCGAGGCCCCAGAGCAGCAGACGTGAGAGGAGACTGCAGCGGGCAGCGGGCGGTGGGCAGCGGGCAGCGTCTAAGTGCTCACGAAGTGGACAGCACGGTGTGGTCGCTGGGCTCTGTGCTGATCCGTCACCTGGGACTGGGGCCACCGTCCTCACCCCTGGGTGCCCTGGTAGACAGAGGGTGAGGTTGCCCCGGCCTTGCTGAAAGGGCGTGCAGTCCAGTGTGGGGGGTCTCACCCGATGCACTTAGAAATCATGTGCAGAGATTTAAACAACGTAGCGACTGGGTTTCACCTCAGACCAAGGAGATCACAAACTCGTGGGACGAGGGGGTTCCTCCCGAAGTGTGATCTCAGAGACGCAAGTGTGACCAAGCTGTAGGCGGGATGGGGCGATGCTGGGAGTAAGCAAGGAAAGGAGGCTCAGGAGGCCTGCTGGGGAGAGGCGGGGAGGTGTGGATGGAGACTGCGGCAGCCCATTAACCATAGACCGAACTGGGCGCGCACCAAAAACCTTTGCAGAACCAGCCACTTGCCTTGACCCGCCCGCCTGAGCTCCACCCACTCCGTGAATAGCTCTGTGTGGTGTCCTCAAAGGCAAACAGCCACCAGCCGGGCAGCTCCAGTAACACAAGTGGGTCATCTCGCAGGGTGGGGGCTGGAACCCAAGATGCAGGTGTCTGCAGGGGGCTCCACGGGCAGAGGCACCCTCTGGATCCTCCCAGAGAGCTCTCCCTCTGTGGGTGTCTGCCCCACCCCATCTCCAAGCGGAGCCACATTCTGCACTTACAACTCTAACCTATGAATTGTGGGGGGATAGTGTCCTGTCTGTAACAACTGAGATGCAATTATTACTTTCCCTCACTTTAGAACATCAAGTTCCAGCCTCTGCATAACATAATCCTTCCGAAGACACAGTGCAGCGGTTTCAGCCTTATTTTGGCAATGAAGAGACCAGACTAGCCTGGAGGTCAGGAGCAGGAAGTCTTCCCAGCCCGGGCCTGCCGGTGTGTTATGCTGATTCTCCCATCGAGGACGGGCACCTGAGGTTGAGCCCACAAAGCCCCTCTGCCTTTCTGAGATCTGTATTTTTCAGGAGGGGGAGACTGAAGGACTATTTGGTTTTGCCATTCTCAAGAAAATGCAACTGTGCAGGACTCACAGGAAAGGTATGCACGTATTGAATTAGTAATCGGATCCCAACATACCAGCTGCCTCTCTTTAGCCCTAGCTGTTCAGAGCTGGAGGTACAGTATATGCAGGAGGACAGGAGGTTGTGTAATTCTCACAGGAAGAAAGCCAAAAAGAGAAGGAAGAACGCAGCCCAGCCGGCATTTGGGCCATCTCATGCAAGCGAGATGAATGTCAGGCTATGTCCTGAAATGGTCACAGAGCCTGGCCTGTAGGGATGGCCGCTGCCTTTTGCAGCTTTGCAGAGACCTTTTCTAGACTTTGTAAGTTATCAAATCAGTGCAGCTTTGTTCAAGAAACAGGAAGAAAGAAGCCATCGAGGCCTCCAGAGCACAGATGGAGATGGTGCCGGCAGGAGGGGTATAGACCCCCACAGAGATCACTGGGGTGGGGTCTGCCTCCAGAAACGGGGAGGAGTCAAGGAAGGCTTCCTGGAGGAGGTGATGGCTGAATCTTCAGAGATTCAAAATAACAGGGTAGAGGTAAGGAAGGCAACAGCATAAGCCGAGGCACCTGTGTGCCTTGGCACCTGGTTCACAAGGCAACCAGCACACACGAACATTTTAGTTTGGGCTGAAGTGGCATTTCTGGGGCAGTGCACCAAGGTGGTCTTCAAGGGTGAAGGCAGAAAACCGCCTTTGCTCCTTCCTCTAGAATCTCATGAGGACTGGGATATATGTTGTCTCCTTCAACATTACAGTTCTGTTTTGGCACAATAGATTTGGAATTGCCAAGTACATACTCAGCTGAATATGAATCAGAAAAATCAAAGCATTTGAAGGAACAAATTAATTATTAAAAGCCTATCTATTCAAGCTTAGCACTCAGGAACTAGTACAAATGGGTTCTGAAGAGAGCAGCGGGGCGATTCGGGACTCATTCGTGAGGTCCTGGTGCCGTAATAGCTTGCCAAGGGTTAGCAGGTAATAAAAAGAGAAGTTCACATAATCTCTGCAACCTATTAAAATTCTTCCATTACCTTCTCCTGAGATCACCCGAAGATTTGCCAAGCTCGAGGGAACATCCTGCTGTTGCAGTTTTACGGTCGTGTCTTCCTGCTGGTTTGTAAAAGTAGCAAGAAGCATAAATTCAGAAGAAGAATCTGTTGTTAGTATAAATACGCTCCCTCCCCTGTATTGTGCTAAGGCAGATATCAGATAAAACAAGCACACCCCGGAGATACATTTTCGCTTGGAACAAAAGCTTGTTTTCTTTGGAATGTTAATCCTAATGTAGTTTTTAGAAGAAAATTAAATATTGATGAAGCTTTTAAAAAATTTGCGGATGATAATGTGTCTTAATTCCTTGTTAAAAACTTTCAAATAAACGGGTGATTTTTCTTTCAAAATGATCTTTTCCACTGTAACACTGGACTTCTCTTCAAGTGAGATTTTGCTGTTAAGGGGGAAGGCTGCTGGGACTCACCACTGAGGCTGGGACTTGAACACTTGGGTGCTGTTTTGAAGGCGGCACCTTTGGAGAAGCGTGACCTTCTGCTGCTTGAAAGCAGATCTGCGAGGCTTCCGGAAAAGCAGAGACACTAAGGTTTCCAATGGGGAGGCTCTAACGCGGGGGTGAGCCACAGGCAGCGGAAGAGGAGAGAAATGAACAGAAGAAGTAGCACAGCCACTCAAAGATGAGCAAATGAGAGAAAGCCAAGGTACCCCTAAACTGGTGGCCCAGGAAGGGGTCAGGGGGGCCGGCGGCCAGGGGTTGGGGAACCTGGGGGTGGGGGGCCCAGGGCC
>PVIJ01017188.1:0-30284 GCA_004024925.1 Scalopus aquaticus
GGGGGGGGGGGGGGGGGGGTCGCGCTCCCAATCGGCTCGCCGGAGCCCTCCGACCTCACCGCAGTTTCTAACCTTGTATTCAGTGGCTCTCAAGGGAAGCTGGTCCACCCATCTCTCCTCTCTGCTCCTCCTTTGAGTGGGATTAGATGTCCCCTCTCTTCTCTTTACTCCGACTCTTCAGTTTATTTTTAAGTCCAAAGCACCCCCGGGGTCAGTTGTATTGTGTAGGGTATCCGGTTCTCTTCGAGACAGCTCTCAAAGTTAGGGATATTTTTCTCCATAAATCGATTTTTTGTAGGAGAGCCTGATCCTAGCGTCTGTTCACCGCCATGTTTGGGGGGCGTGTCTAATATATTTTTTTATTGATATCTTTTACATCATTGTGTAGTCTCTGTAAAATTCCCACCACCAGTTCACCCATGAACCATCACCATAGTTGCTTGTGCTCTTCTCTCCCCCGTTTTAATCCCTTTTCCTCTTCCTCCCTGGCAGAATGTCTCTGATGTATGGTTGCCTGCTAGTTTTGTTCTTTTTTAATTGTTATTATTGTTATTTTTTTCCCTGATCCCTTATTAGGTTCCCCTACATTCCGCCTATAAGTGAAATCATTCAATATGTTTCTTTTTCCTTCTGGCTTATTTCGCTGAGCATGATCCCTTCTAGTTCCATCCATGTTGCTGTGAATGGCATGAGTTTATCTTTTTTGGTTGCTGAATAGTATTCCATTGTGTATATGTACCATATCTTCTTGATCCAGTCATCTATTTTTGGGCATTTGGGTTGTTTCCAAGTCTTACCTATTATAAACAGTGCTGCAGTGAACAGAGGGGTGCAGGTATCTTTTTGGATTAATGTTTCCTTTGGGTTTATTCCTAGGAGTAGAATTGTTGGGTCATATGGAAGCTCCATTTTCAGTAGTTTGAGGAACCTCCACACAGCTCTCCGTAGTGGTTGGACCAGTTTGCATTCCCACCAGCAGTGTGGGAGAGTTCCTTTTTCTCCGCATCCTTGCCAACATTTGTTGTTGCCTGTTTTTTCAGTGTGTGCCATTCTCACTGGTGTGAGGTGGTATCACATTGTGGTTTTGATTTGCATTTCCCTGATTATAAGTGATGTTGAACATTTTATATACCTGTTGGCCATTTGCATTTCAATGAGGGAATATTTTTAACTTTAATTTTGAGGTGACATCATGCTCCTCCATATGTGCACCTGTTCCCTTCAGACTCCGCCAAACTGGCTGTGCCAACTCCCCCTCTGCCTCTCGCCCTCATCCCCACCTCCCTTTCCCCTCCTGCTCCTATCCCTCCTCCCCTCCCCTTCCCTGCTCCCTTCCCCATTCCCATCTCCGTCCCACCACCCCTTCATTCTTTCACCAAGTTCAAGTTTATTCCTGCTGTATCTTCCCTGTGTCTGTTTTTGATGATTTATATTCCACAGATGTGTGGAATCATCCAATATTTAGCTTTCACTTTCTGACTAATTTCACGTGACGTCAGCACCCGCAGCTCCCTGCATAGCCTCACTGTCCACAACTGCCAGCTGAGGCTTTCATTTTTATCTCTTTAATGACTTGAGCTAGAATACTTTCAACTGGTTTCATCCCTTTGCACTGTCCTTCGGATGATCCCACTATCACTAAGTGTGTGTATTCCTGTCGAGTTGCTTCTGGGGCCGACGGAGGTACCCAGTGGCCGGGGTAACTCGCCATCTCTGCTGGCTCCATGCGCCGGAATCCTGATTCTTTGCTAATGTCTCTAAATTCACAGATTCAGACATGGTGTCCAAAAGGCCTCCCTTCCTTCTCTGACCTGTATGGGTAATGTTTCGCTACATAAAAAACTATCCCAAAACCTGGTGGCTCAACAACCACAGATGTTCCCGTGTTTTCTGAAGAAAGACAACGAGCTGCTCGCCCACACCGCCGCTCTCCTGGGCCAGGACATTGGGGGCAGTTTAGTCGGATGGTTCCTCATCAGGGAGCCTCACCGAGTAGCGTCTGGGAGGGCAGCACAGCGGCCGTTCCGAGAGCGTGCCCTGGCCTGGAGGACCTGCCTCATATGTGTTGTGTTTCCTTTAGCTCCATCTCACCTGCGTATGTCTTACGGCTCGAGGCCCTGCTCCTTCCTCCCTCGCCCCCTCGCTGCCTCTCTTCCCCGGTGTCCATTCCTCCTGTTTTTCACTCCGGGTCAACATCCTCATGTTCTCTCTGACGTCCGTTACTCTTTGTAGCAAGTGTTAATGATGTGAGTTGCTGCAAGAGGTAACTCTAAAGGTCCCCAATCCATGCTCACCATGCACCTCTCAAGCCCTGGCCGCTGCCCTAGTCCATTTTCCATTGAGAGGACAGAGGAGATGCCACGTGGGCCCCGGACACAGCTCCCTGCCTCCGTGCCTGTGAGAAGCCGCAGCTCGTGCTCTTCCTGATGATGAGGGTCTGTTACTACCCGCCTGGACAACCTTCCTTCTTGGCCATATTGCAGTGCAAGGCTGCAGCGAGCTGGTGCCAGCCTGGCCTAATCTCTAGCACTCATCCTTGTCCAGGAGCACGTGCTTCCCTCTGCAGTGTCTCTGCAGTGGCCTCGGCTTCCCTCCTTGTTGGGAGGAGCGAGGCGGCCTGACATGGCCTCATTCTGTTGAGGGTGTCCTGGCATGCCCCAGACACTGGATCCTTAATGCAAGGACCCCGAGTCTGCAGCGTTGACCACACGCAGCCTCTGGGGCGGTGACTGCTGCAAGTGGATGGCGTCAGGGAAGTGGAGGCTGTTCCGGGAACCGTCTAGATGGTCTCAGTCCTTTTGGACCATATTTTCTATAACTCGAGGTCACAACTGTACATGCAGCTACTGTGCACACCTGAAACACAATCCCTTCTAGGCTTCCTCCTCCCGGGAGGTGAAAAAACATATCTGCTCAGCCAAAGGCTGTCTGTCGTCATGGGCTATCACATCTCTCCCCCCGGGGGCACAGGCAGGGTGTGCTGACTGGTTTATCTTGGGGCATCTTTCCCTTTCTCCTCTAGGGTGATTTTGAAGGCTTCTGGCTCACCTCGTTATATACGTTTGTCAGATGTTCTCGTATTCTCCAGCATGTCCACGTGTGGAGAGCAGGTCGGAGCCTATATGGCTGAATCGACCCTGTTGCTGGAACCAGGATGGGGAGTATTTCTCACAGAACGGGGCTCTGGAGAAGGAGGGGCCGTGCAGCCACTCGGCAGGGACCCGGCGGGAGTGGGCTGTGCGTGTGGCCATGTGGAAGTCAGCAGTCAGTGTCTGCATCTTCAGGGGGTGCTGAAGGGAGAGAAGAGGGTGGAAGTTCAGAACACAGTCGATGCCTGCTTTTAAAAAGCCTGGGTCGTGGAAACCGCAGGCCTGAAAGACATCAGGAGGGTCAGCGGTAGGAAATAGCAGCCCAGGAAGCGCCAGGATGCTCGGGCTCGGGCTAAATTCACCGCTGTCCGTGGTGCTGAAATGCCAACACTTTCCCTATTTTGTTTCGAATTAGCTTCTACTTTGAAATAAATGGGAAAATAGACATTTGAACATATGTTCATTGCTAAAAAATATTTATCCCTTAGTAATATTTATTTTTTCCTGGATAAATGGCTTATTTTGAGCTCTTATATCTTAAGAATGGGTATGAAATGAAAAATATCTTGTATTTTGCTCTATTACATAAAGAATACACTTATCTAAGTAAGCCTTGATCACTTTCTTGCTATTAAAATTGCCTTGGGCCTGATCTCATATTATATATTCAGTTCGTCTCCTTTTTGTCATAAACTCATGTGATTTATTTGCTAGAAAAATACATGACTTTCAGGAAATGCTTTTTCTACAAAGCATTTTAGGGGAACCTAAACTTTTTAGAACCTGTACATATCAATTTATTAGTAATGTCCAAAACTGAATTTAAGAAATTGCACATTTTCTTGGGATGGGTGTGGCACAAGAGACAATATCTTGTAGAAGAATCTGTGTTGGATAATGTTTAATATCTAAATTCTACTTTTCTACTTGGTAATGAAGTATGAGTGATTGTTTAATATACTACTTTGGTGCAAGAGTAATTTTTCTTTGACTTTAGGGAAATTCAGATTCCATATATGATAATTAAATCTAAAACATTTATTTAGAAACTTATATTGCCTGGTGCTATGACAATATCAATGTAAGGTAGTTACAGAGCCACCTTTCAAGATCGCTGTCTATAAGAGAAGACACGTACCAGCACTGTGATGAGCAGTGAATCTATAGAAATATACATATACACACACCCGTATATGGATGGGGTGGCTAATAGGTTAGTTAGATTATGAGTCAAGGGAGGCTTATAGGAAGGTTGTGTCTCAGCTGGGATTTTAGTAGCTCACTAGCAGATGTGTTGCCACAGAAATGTCAAAGCAAGAAGACCAATGTGCGCTATTGTTTATGGTGCACATTCAGTTTTGAAGATGGAGCCTTGGTATGTGAGAGCACAAGGCTTAGTGGCACAGGTCTTCACTCAGAGGTGCCCTCAGTTTCCCTGAAGGGTTGCAGAAAGGGCTCTAATGCACATGCTACCCTTCCAGCCTGAGAAGTCTGTCTGTGTCCACATAGGAGCCCTGTCCTGGTCTTCCAGTGCAACGACCGCCACGTGATCTGCCTGGACTGTTTCCACTTGTACTGCGTGACAAGACTCAACGATCGGCAGTTCATCCATGACCCTGAGCTCGGATACTCTCTGCCTTGTGTGGGTGAGTCTAGTACATTTTTTTCCTCATTTCTACTGCTAATTAAGAACAGAAGAAGGAAAAGGATCGATGTCATTGGGTCCACATAGTTTCGGGTTCACTAATCCTTGGGTTGACATAAGTCTACCCAATCCCTACCTGAGAAATTGAATTTTCAAATATCTATTTGTCCATTAGTGGGCAAGAAATGTTAATTTTTAGATTACAAAAAATATAAAACACTAGGATAGGAAGGAGCTAGAAAATATATAACCTGCATAACTTTTAAAATATTTAAAATATTTTTCAGCCTAGGTACAAAAAGTTCTTCTATGGCTTCACCCTGCAAGTTATAAATTATTATACTGGATTTAGCACAGTACTACCCAATTTCTTAAATTGTACTCCCCTGTTGTTAAGAATTTAGAGCATAGACACAATATATATGAAAGAACATACACAAAAAATTGAAGAATGAGATAAAGCTAAAATAATATTTTAAATATATTTTACCTTCAACCTTATAGAGCACCCTTTACTTGCACTATTAATGCTAATTATATGCACTGTTAATTTTCTGATAATACTATTATGTGTATTGTATTTATTGAGATAATGTTGGGATAACATACAATTAATGATTTGAAAGCATACAATTCAGTGGCATTTCATGGATGTACGTTGTTAAGCAATGACCACCCCCCTCTTTGAGTTTCAAAGCTTTTTCAGCACTGCAGAATGATCTCCCACAGCCATTATACTCACTCTCCATACTCGCTTGTCTCCCTCTCCTGGCAACCACTAGTCTGTTTTCTGACTCTGTGGATTTGCCAAGTCTAGATAATTCATATAAGAGGAATCACAAAATATGTTGCTTGTGTTGACATACAAAAGTAGTCTTTGCATACTGTTTTTGAAGTTCATCCAAGTGGTGGCATGTGTCAGTACTTCGTTCCTTTTTTATGGTTGAATAATATCCCATTGTATGGATATACCGCTATTTGCTTTTCCATTCATATGTTGATTGATGTGCATTTGCGTTGTTTCCGACTTTTGCCTTTTGTGACTGATGCGGCTGTAAACACTTGTGTACTAGTTTTGTTGGAAAAGTATTTTTATTTCTCTTGGATATATACCTTGGAGTTCTATTACTGGGTGATGTGGTAATTCTATGTTTAACTTTCTGAAGAACCACCAAACTATTTTCTGTAGCTGCTGTACCACTTTGCATTCCCGTCAGCAGCTTACAAAGGTTGCTGTTTCTCTGCATCCTCACAAACACCTGCTATTTTCTTGTTTTGAATGGAGCCATCCTATTAGTTGTGAAGTGGTGTTTCATTGTGGTTTTAATTGTATTTCCAATAGCAATTCCAGTATCTTGCACATTCAAGATATTGGAAATCTTTACACATGTCTGCCATTGCATATTTTTTTTGTAGAAATATCTATTTAAGTCCTTTGCCCATTTTTCAATTGGGTTGTTTGTCTTTGTATTGCGAAGTTATAAGAGTTCTGTATATATTCTGGATATTAGATCTTTATCAGTTTTATTATTCGCAGACATTTTACCTATTCTGTGTGTTGTCTTCTTCTTTTTTAATAATGTCTTTTGATACACAAAAGTTTTCAATTTTGATGAAGTGAATTTACTTCTTTTTCTCTGGTTGCTTGTGTTTTTGTGTCAAATGTAAGACTGTGACCAAATAATGAGGTCAGGAAAAGTAACTACCATGTTTTTTCTAACAGCTTTGCTCTTATATTTAGACCCTCGACCCGCAGTGAAGTGAAGTGGGGTAGTGCCTACCTCATCACAGGCTTATATATAATGTATATATGCATATAGAATGACAATGTGTGCTTCTTTGATTTTGAAAATTGTTTGAAACAGTATGATTCCTTGGTTCAATGATGAGGTTTTAAGTTCATTTTATTTTGATACTTAGTTTTAATTGATCATAGTTGAAAAATGTACCCCCAAATTATATACAGATTCAGAAGAAATGGGTTATTTGCATTGTTGACTTTGTGAATTATGATACTCATTTTAATTGTATCTGACAACAAGGTAATATTTTTATTAAGATTTGCATAATGTATGGGTCAGTTGTTAACGACATAATATATATGCATTTTTTAAGGAAAGCTCAATGAATGGTATTATACTTTCGTAGTTTTTAGCAAAAGGGATCAAAAGTCAGGGAAACATTTATTGGAAGATTTGGAGATTCCGTTTTTAATATTTTAATCTGATAATTGTACTGAGAACCCTCTTCTTTCACAAATCTATATCATAGAATCATTTCTAAATGTCCACTTTCAAACTGTCTATTCACAATCTAGGTACTTTTAAAAACATTCATTTCTCGCTTATTTTGTTAATTTGTAAAACTTCTTTATTATGGAAGTTTACAAACATGTGAAGTAAAGGAAAATATTACTTGCACACATTAGTCAGACTTTGTGCAGAACAAGATATTCTGGACTTTTCTTCTAATTCTTGTCCAGTGACTGGAATTGGCCATTTTTTTGAAGGAGCTCTAATTCCTTTAACAGGAAATAATATGTAGATGTTACACTCTTGCCTCTCAGTGTGTTCATTATTACTAGGCTGGTCACTGTTTCTAGACCTAGATGAAGATGCAGTTTTTTCAAAAAGTAAAAAGTACAACATTAGTTATGTTGGTATTTCCAGTTCATCTTCAGGGCTAGGGAGTGGTTCCTCTAAGTCACTCATCTCCTGTTGTGATTTCTTCTCAGCCAAATCCTGTGACTGAGTGACATGAGCACAGGTACACACCTGTCGTATTTCACAGTGCACACGCCAGCATTAATCAGGATACTAACGTCATCACTGAATTATGATTACTGAAAGCAGCGTCCCGCTCCTTGTGTGTGTTATCGTTTGGGTGTGTCACCATGGGGCTTTAGAGTCATGTACAATGACTGTACAGTCACCTAGTCCTCCTATATTATTACCTTTAAATGACTTTTAAATTTGTTTTTATGTTAAATGATAAAATGATTCCAATGTCAAAACTGTAAGATCAATTACATTCAAAGAATGTAATGTGTAGTGTTTGTCCCCACCATCTTCAATCTTCCTTTCCCCTCCTGTAGATAAACCTCTATGGATAAATCCCCCATTATGAAAATGTGTATACGGATCATCAGTGACTCAGTATAGATCTTTGCATCCTCCCTTTCTTACGATTACTGCACTTTTTTTCACCTTGGTTTTCCCCACTCTGCCTTACGTGCTCTGTCTGTAGATCACTCCTGAGCAACACACGGATATTTCTTCCCTTAAGAAAATAGCACTCTTGACGTCCACTGTGTGGATAGACCTTATTTTTCCTTTATAGGGGAACACTTAGTTTTCATTTTGTATTGTAGATATTACAAATATTTATGACCCTTATATTTTTATTACAACGAACAGAGTGTGTGCATACATATGTTTATGGTTGCTGTAGCAGAGCATTGATAGAAGAGGCCTAGGTGTGGAGTGGCGGACCCAAAAGGGAGATGTATACTCTGCATTTGGCAGGTCCCCTGCTCACCAGCACTATGCACGAGCAGCAGCTTCCCCGCCGTCTCACCCGTGAGTCTCTGAAAGGGTTTTGGAGTTTGTCTTATTTGGGAAATATTTCCAGCTAGTATTTTTGTCTTCTCCTGGAGAAAGTCAAAGATATTTTCGTATGTTTAAGATTCTCTTGCATACCTGTCTCTCAATCATTTTAAAAACATCGTCCTTTTTTGGGCTCCAGGTAAAGTGAACACTTTTTTTTCCAATGTATTGTCTCAGTAGCACATGATGGGCCGTGACTTAGTCACAGGACAGACTGACAAAGGTGGATCATCACGTTTTTGTAAGGATTGTGTGGAAACTAACTTTAATTTTGCTAGCTCTTTGCTGCAAGATAAGTAACAAATTCCACATTAAAAAAAAATTGTATGGTCCAGTTCTAGCCTATTGGATTCTATAAGAGTCTGGTTTCCTATCAGCCTGTTTTTAATTTTGTTTCTACGTGTGATGAACTATGGCAGGTGAGATCCTTAGAACTTTATGAGCTCCTGGGTTCAGCTTCATTTTAATATGAGTGAGGCAGGGAACAAATCAATCTTATTTTTTTTTCCTTTGAAATTCTTTTAAATATTTGTATGAATGGATTTCTGTCGTCATAGATTATTTGAACATAATCCTCCACAAAGATTTGCTGTTGCTTTAAAAAATAGCCCTCGGTATTGAAAGCTGTTCTTCTCTGTCAACTCTTTCCTGTAATGGCTAACAAGGAGCGCAAAGTGACATATTCTGTACTTTGTTATTTTTTTAAAGATTTATTTATTTATGCATACAAGCTGGGGTGCAGGCCAGAGGCGTGGGGCGGCGAGAGGGCTCACCAGAGACAGAGCGGGGAGCAGAACAGGCAGATCAGAAACACACTGCTGAGGGGAGCAGCGGGCAGGCAGGAGGGGTCTGCCGCGCCATGTGGGAATCTTCTGGGCTGGGCATTGAACTCGCGCAGCAGCTGCCAACAGCTCCACAGCTCTGTGCTTAACCCGCTGTGCCACCAGGGAGGCCCCTCTGTAATTTGTTAGTAAAAGAAAATGTAGCGAATGCACAGGCTGAGGCAGAGACAGGTGCTGTCTTCATCGCAGGTGGACAGCAGTGCGTGTCTTTTAGGGCTTCTTCCTGCCATCTTCAGAGGTGTTTTAGCTTCGCTCCCCCAAAACACTCACCACAACAAAGTAATAATTCAGTTGGTCATAGCATTGCCGTGTGTGACGTTACCCTCTTTTTCTATCACTGCAATCATAACTATTTCCCCCTGTTATGTGAAAGAGATTTTCAGGTGTTATCATAAATTTTTTCTCTTTTCATACAAATCGAGCTGGAGAGTCCTTCCTGCTCACTCCCCAGGGCGCTCGGGCGGCGGAGGGCGGCGGCGCTCACTGGCAGCGCGGGTCCCCCCGGGTGTCCGCGGTGCTCTCGGCTGGGGGCGTCGGCGCAGGAGCCAGCCTGGCTCACGCGTGCGCTTTAGCGGAGTCGGTCGGGTTAAAGCGAGGTGATACCCGTGGCAGCTGATCTTGTGTGAAAGGGCCCCCGGGCCTGGGTGAGGGCCCTGCCGTCGCCCGCGAGGCCCTCTGTGCCGAGACGCCTGACGGCCTGACGCGTGCGCGCTGGGGAGGCGCCGGTGGTGGAGACTGAGCCCCACATTCTCCGGGCCGTGTGAGCCTGGGGTCCGCCCGCACAGCAGTGACGCCTCGGCCACGGCCCGAGGCACAGAGCGCCGGAGCGCAGGCTCAGTGCTGCTGGACACCCGCCCTCTGGGAGGTCAGGAGGGTCCCCGGCCCGGAGTGTTTGGGCTCGCGGGGAGGACCAGGGGGGCTGACACAGCAGGACTCCGTCGCGCACTGCTGTATGGACGACTGCAATGGTGCCAGAGCCGGGGCCTTTGGGGGCTGAGAGTGACCACCACAGAGGCTGGTGTCTTTGTCATGTAAACACGTTCCGGAGGCCGCGGACAGTGCACGTATGTGTGAACATGTGTGTGTGCGCTGACCATGGGCCAGTGCTGACTGGGACTCGCCTGGTCAGGCAGCCACCAGCACTGCTCACGTCCATCTGTCTGGCCATCTTCTCTCCTCGGCTTATTGACTGGGCACTGATTCATGGAACGTAGAGCGAGACAGAAAATAGAATAGTAATAAAACAAAAATAGAAAATCCAAGTTTTTCAGGTCATAAATAGCAGCGCGGACCGTCAGGAGCCAGAATTGATTGAGCCCATATCATTCCACGGAACGGTCTTCCCTACGGTGGGATTGATTGTGAGCTTATGTCCGTGTCTACAAGTCTTATAAATAAGATTTAATTATGTGTGCAGGAGCGAAAATGACAGATAATTCCAGAGGGAACCAAGGCTATGTTGAGAGGGCGGCTTTGTGGGCACTGGACACTCTCACTCTGACCTCGGGGGTTTGCCTGGAGCTAGGAACGGGGCAGATTCATTGGTGCGTAAGTGTGCGCACGTGCCCGGGGCTGTGTTCCCATCGTGGCATTCGATAGGCCTCCTGCTGTCTGCCACTAGAACACGGTCTCCTGGAGGTGCGGGCACCACTCACAGCAGGGCAAGCGGGTGTCTCGGGCACGCTGGAGAAGGCTGTTTCACACGTGTGGCACATAAGCTATTTACCCCCCAGCCACACACACATCCCCAGACATACGGTCTTGGCCCCCTAGTCCATGGTTTAGTGTCTCCAGAGTCTGGGAAATCTTGCAGTAGTTTTTGAACAGCGTCATTAGGAAGAGGAAACTGAGACCCATTTTCTGGAACTCTCCCCTCTGCATCAAAAACGGAGACTGTAATAGAATTAGCAAACTGCTTCTCAGACAACATTGGCCCCAAGGAAGCCACCGAGAGCTCGCTGGAGCATTTGTTGATGTTGCTAAATGATCCACATACCACTTGCCACCAAATGTATATAACAAAATGTCTTTTTTCCCCCAAAGTCTGTGCTCTCAAATCTCCTCAGGCTCGTTCAGCCAAGCCCCTCCAAAGCTTGGCGCAGCCATACACATCCTCAGGACGCAGCCCAGCTGCCAAGGACCAGCCCTTGTCCTTGTCATCACTGTTACGGTGAATAATTAAAACTGCTTCAAATCCCCCGTCAAGCACAAACTCCGCTTCCTGAGTGCAGCCTTCTCATTAGAACAGAACTTTCCTTAGGCCTTGTAAGAGTGGGATGCCGGATTTTAGTTCCCAGCAAATAAAACATAATTACCGATGAGGGTCTACTGAATCCTGAATGTGCAGAAAGTCCCACCCCGAGTGCTTGCCCGCACGCAGCACTGAATCCCCCCAAAACCCATGGGAACAGACCCTGTCTTTCTCCCCATCCCCGAGATGAATCTGCTTTTTTTTTTTTTTTCTTTTCCTCTATATGACTTTTCATATAATCCCAGTTTCCGTGGAGCTCAGAATGAGATTCCCTTCCCAGGCTGTGTGTGCACTCAGCAAGCCCAGCCCATCGGGGCCCTCAGATCTTCGACAGCAAGTCAAGCCTAAGGGAGACAGTTCTGGTCCTTTCGAGATACAGAGACAGATATTCTCGACGCCCCGAGAATCAAGGAGGAATCCACTTAGGGTCTTCGACAGAAAATTCAGCAAAATGGTTTTTTGGCGCTTGAACATTGCTCCCCCAAACACAGAAATAATCAAGTCAATGTAATTCCTAAAGCCACATCAGAGAGTAGGGGAATGCAAAAGGGGAGCTCACAAAGAAGACACACCGATGATTCAAGGCACGAACTGAAAGTCCACGCCGCTGGCTCCTGAAGAGCTGCTGATCTAAAGCGCGAATGACAGTGAGAGGGACACACATTCAGAGCAGGTGCGAATATGAATTCGTGTATTTCTGAAGAGCAATTAACAGCCCCTATGCTGAGATGAGATATTAACACACTGCCCGGAAGCCTGTCCATGTCACAGATAGTCTCCCCGCGCCTGCCTGCCTGCCTGCCTGCCTGCCTGCCTGCAGCGCACGGCTCACTCCCTGCCTCGCTCCTGCACGCCCAGTGACCGTGTCAGCCCTACGAGGCGGCAACAGCGACTAGCAGCCGACAAGCTCGCAGTGAAAGCCCCTCTACTCTGCCCCAGATTCACTGAAACCAAACCAACTTCCTAGCTTTGAGGTTAATGCCAAGCATCCTTTTTGTTTTATTAATTCGGGGGTTTTGGGGGGGTGGGGTTGGCACTAGTGGTGGTTTTCCCTTGGCGTGGACGGATGCGAGTCTGTGATGTCGGAGCCGGGGTCTGACTTTCCAAGCAAAACCACTGAAATCGCAGGGCCACGGCCCGTCCACTCGGCTCGCGTCCAGCCTGGGGTGGCTCGGACTGTGCCCGGCGGCGGCGTTGAGGCTCCCAGACCGCACGTGCGCCGCCTCCTGGCCCGGTCACTCTCAGCATCCCTGAGCCCCTGGGCCCGTTTCGTGGGGGCAGCCGCAGGGGCGGAGGGGCCCTCAGGCTGGGACTCCTGAGAGGCCAGGCCTGGAGATGGAGCAGGGCTCGTCCCCCCACGCTCCTTGCCCCAAACCCGGCCACGCACCCCGCTAGCCACGCGGTGGGGGTGGGGTGCGGGGCAGGAAAGGCCAGCCGTGAGCACGGCCGGCCTGGGAGGCCGGTGAGGAGGTTGGGAAACGGCAGATTTATCGCCCCAGCTCGCGGCAGACGCAGCTCTCCATCAAGCAGCTGCATTATGAGAGTGACTGGGACATGACGAGGACCAGAGGAAGCGCTGCAGGCCGGAAGTGATGGGCGCAGGGGCCATTCTGTTACGTCAGCGGGGTCGGCGCCACCGTCGGCCTGGCCCTGGGGACGCTGGAGCCCCCCAGAGGGGACGCGGCTTCCGTGGCCGCTGGTGCGCGAGCGTCTCGTGAATCCCAGCTCAAGGGCCGCGCGTCTGGCAGAGCTCCCAGCGGCACTGCTGCCTTCTCCCCCAGGGCCGTGCCCACGTCGGCGCCGCCCGATCCTCGCCTTGCTCGGGAGCGGATTTCCCAAACTGCCTTTTCTCTTGCTCTCCCGCCTCCTAAGGGTTAAAAGTAAAATGACATTTTAGAAAACAGAAATGAGGTGCAGATACTCCCGATAGCTAACAGAGGGCAAAAATAATTCCTTTCCGCCCACTCCTGCCCTGACCTCTTCAGAAGAGCCTTCTCTCTGTGTTTGTGAGGGCGCAAGCAGAGGGGCTTTGAGTAAAGCGCTATTACTTGCCCAGAGTTCGAGACAGACGCCTCTGCATGCTAAAGAGAGCTGCAAGAGGTGGTCAGAGCCGCTGCCTCAGCCTCTCTGCTAAAGCGGCTGGCCACGCCCTCTCCCTGGCCTCCCCCAGGGTCCCGGAGCGGCAGTCCGTGCTCCAGGTTGGAGAGCGCTCCCCGAGGCCGGAGGGATTGCCACCATCATCACCCGAATAGGATTTGCCTTTTTAACTGGCTTGGTGTGTTCTGCAATTCACCGAGACGGTCCCGCGGCCGCAGCTGGGCTGAAACACGCGTGCGTCGCCAGGTTTGCACAGCCGCCAGCGCCCGGCAGCCACCAGCCAGATCAAGGACAGGAGCCGCCCACCGCCGCCGCCGCCCCTCCCGGAGGGGTTCTCGGAGGTCGTGACCCGACCGCCCCGGCCCACGTGCACACCTCCGCCCACACTGTCCAGCCACCTGGCACTTAGCCACGGTCTGTGGTCGTGCGAGTGGCCCAGAGTGTGACGCACACTTGGAGGTACAGTCAGCACCCCGGTGACTCGCTGCAGCCCACGCTTCCGCAGCACGACCAGCGGCTCTAGCCGGCTTTCACTTCCGAGCTGGTGCCTGAAGCTTTTGCCAGTGTCCTCGCCAGAAATGTCTAGAATTCCAGGGGTAGCCCCAGCCAGAAAACTCTGAGAGCAAGTGCAAATCCCCCAGGGCCCAGGCGTCCTCACGTCTTGTCGTCTGTGTCCTCAGCCCGCCGGGTCTCCCCGTCTCAGTGGGACGCACGTCTCGGCTTGTCGTTCGGCGCGCTTGGGCTCACCACCTGAAGCCCAGAGACTAGTCGGGACGGAGACCGCGAAGAGCTGCTGGGGTAAGGTCAGCCTTGTTCCCACCCCACGAGAAGCGTCTCGGATCCGGGCTGCGGACTTGAGAAGCCCACGCGCACTGCGCTCCTCAGCGTCCACCCTCGTGGGCCAGCGGCAGGAGCCTGTCTCCTTGTGGGGGCTCTGCCTCAGCTCGGCCCCCCAGTGCGGTCAGAGCCGCGGGCTGCTGAGAGCCCCACACCCAGAAGGGACCAGGGGGCCTCCCTGGCGGCGCAAGGAGTTAAGCTCAGCACTATGAAGCTGTCGGCAGCCACTGCAGCACGAGTTCGATCCCCGGCCAGGGAGCTTCCCGCAGGGCGCAGCAGGCCCCTCCTGCCTCCCCGCTACTCCCCTCAGCAGTGGATTTCAGTAGATCCGCCTGTTCTGCTCCCCACTCTGTCTCTGGGGAGTCCTCTCACACCCTGCACCTCAGTTGTTCTATGCATAAAGAAATAAATGTTTTTAAAAAAGAAGAAGCGACCAGGAGCCAACAGCCTGGAACTGGGCGGTGTGCTGGGGGAGAAAGCGTGCTGTGTCTCCCTGAGCTTCAGATTTCTGCAGCTCGTCCTAACTTTATTCCAATACCAGCAGGGCCCTTTGTGGCCTCTGGGTCAAAGGCTTTGATTCCTTGGAGACAGAAACGGCAGGCGCCCCACGTCCGCCCCCCACGCAGCCAGGTGGGCTTTCTGTTGTGCTGCCTGCAGCTCCTGTGCCGTCACCGGCCCGCCCATCCTCACCCAGAGGTGCCGCGCAGACCTGCTAGGGCTATGTTCAGCGCTGTGCTGTTTTGGCCACTGAACACTCACACACACGCAGACACACAAACACACACACTTACACACAGTAATGGTGATAAAATTTTATTCTTCCTTGTGGTGTGATGTCTTGTGTTAATGAGGCTGCATGCACAGAAATTGCTGTGAGCTGGTGACCTCCAACTATTTTTGAAATAATTAATAATGTGCCCAGAGGGGTTGATTTACATATTCATGAGAGGCTGTGTCGCCGGGTTCCTAAGCAGGACAGCGAAACACGTTTATGTCTTAAATGCAGTCCAATTTAGCAGGGGGAGGGGCGGTTTAATCGTCTAATGTCAAAATGGAAATAAATATATAAAATATTTGAAGCAAGCAATTATGTTCTGTGTTTCCGGGAAAACCCGACCGCCTTCCAGGCCATCTTTCGTGTTCTGCTACTGATTCCACCGAGGAGTTTGGAAAAATTAATATTTGTTATCCTCTCTGCTTTTCAAGCCTTCACTGGAAATCATCTATCTTGGAACTAAATATTTATAGAGGGAAATGTTGTACAAAAAGCCGTGGAAATACTGAAATGGGACTGAGATGGTTGTTCAAGCCAGTAGCATCGCTTTGTCTGGGTCTTTCTGAAGCTGTCCTCTCCCACCCCTCCTGCTCCCAGAAGCAACTTTCTCTCGAGTCACAGGTGATGCCGCTTCTGTGGTTGGCCACTGCGGGCTCCGCTAGGGCTGCGGTGGCAGCGGCTTCTGCCCAGTGCTGGCGGGAGCAGCCTGAGATCAGGTAGGAAAGGGCAGGCTCCCCCAGGGCCCTCACTCCCCACCCCCTTCCTCACACAGCTTGGGCAGAGTCCCAGAGCCTCGTTTAACTGGTGCCAAATGCAAGGTCCCAGCTCCGGACGGTCACTCTCTGAGGCGCCTGCGGTGCCGGCCTCACAGCTGCCTTTCTGAGGGACAATTTAGGCTGGCTCTGCCCCCCGCTGGGGTCCGTAGTAGTCTTCAGATACTGGGCACCCCCAGGTTCAGAGGGCTCTTGGACATGAACCCTGCAGAGCCGTCTGCTCCACCGTGGGGTTCCCGCGTGGTGTTCCTGGGGTGCATCTTGCTCCCCAGCCCTCACCCCACCCACCCTGGGCCCCTGCTCCGGTTGGGCCTGGTCCTCACACCCCCCACACCAGGATGCCTGAGACAGCCAGAGCCCCCCACCCCCATGGTCTCATTTTAAAATCCGGGCTCAGAGTAAGCATTCCCGGGAGGCGTCTCCGGGCTTGCCCTGCTTTGTCAAAAGTGAAAGCCGTCTCAGAGGTGGAAGTGGGAGACGCACCCGGGGCCCGTGTCAGCCCCGCTCTCCCGGGGGCTTCGGGAAGCAGGCCCGAGGCGGGCCTGGTCACTGTGCGGCCGGCCCGCGACCGGGGGGCCGGAGGTGACCCCCGCGCACGAGCGCGTCCCTGCTGCGGGGGCGGGGCCGGCTCGGACCGGGGGTGCCTTTGTCCGAAGTGCTGTTCGGGTCCTGAGCCGCAGACTGCCGAGGCGACGGCCGCTGTCCTCACGGCGGGGCCGGCAGCTGAGCGAGACCCGCCCTTTCTCGCATAGCCTGGCCTGGAAGGGGCCACTCTCCCCTGGCTCCGTGGGCCGGGCCGACCAGCTGCCAGGGCCGGGGAGCGAGGAGCCATTGGGGGCGCCTGGAGGCTCTGTCCGCAGGGGTCTCCGCGGCGTGGAGGGGCGCGGCCCACTCAGGCCCGTCTGCGCCCCTTGGCCCAGGGCGCACCACTGGGGGCCGCAGTCGGGCTGCTGACCCCGGCCCGGGCCTGCTGCCCGCCCCCCGCTGACCTTCTCGTTGCGCGCGAAGATGGGCGTGAACTCGGAATGCAGGGGGAGCGCGGGCGAAAGGCCGGCAGAGCCCTGGCGCGGGGTTCTGTGGGTGGCAGCCTCCTCGCCCCAACAATTCCACCCTCCAGTGTCAGGATTTATTCTCCACCCGCTCTGCTCAATCAGGAACCTGAAGCTGCGATTTAGGTTTAATGAATGTTTTATAGCTAAAAGCCGAAAATATAATTTCCTTTTGACATTCTCTATATTAGCATATTAGCAAAAATAATGGCAATAATTCCCGTGAATTAGGGATTAACATTTGAACAAGCATGCACTGTTACATAAATGTAACCCTGTAAAATACTTTAAAAGTGGTAGTGATGAGATTTCTTGTTAAAATTCATCAATTAGATTTATTCTATAAAATTAAATCTCCCCCAGACTTGTCTTTTGTAAAGGAAATATAATTGGGACTATAAATAGTTGCGCGAACAAGTCTGCTGTTGTCTGTTATTTCTCTTCTCTGACCGACACCATGAGTAGGCTACTTTAAGGTGGGAGTTATTGTAGATTTTAAGTCCTTCTTGAAAATTTTGTATTCTGAATGGACCATCGGTGAGTAATGAGTAAATTTCCCACAAGTGCTTTTGGACTATAATCAAGTACGAAAGTGAACTAATATGTGATCTGAAATTTGAATCACATTATTCTAATATGTGCATTGAGAGATGTACTAAAAAAAGGAATCTTCTATTTGGTGCCAAAAGAAAGTTTTACAGCCCCTATTTCTATTTACTTCTCGCCTCATCCTTTAAAATCTCTCTGTTTATTTAATTTTTTAAAAGATTTACTTTATGCATACAAGAACTGGGGTTAGACCACAGGTACAGGGGGTTAGAGGATTCCCCAGAGACAGAGTGGGGAGCAGAACAGGCAGATCTACTGAAGTACACAGCTGAGGGGAGCAGCGGGGAGACAGGAGAGGTCTGCTGCACCCTGTGAGAAGCTCCCTGGCTGGGGATTGAACTCATGCTGCAGTGGCTGTGGATAGCTTTGATAGTACCAAGACTTTAACCCCTGCATCACCACAGACACCCCCATTCATTCTTCTGAACTAATCAGTTTTTAAATTGAATAAAATCAGTAATTTATTGACAGAAGATTTAATTAACAGAAAATACATTTCCGGTATCCATTTCATTTTCAGGAATGCCACTACTGAAGAAGGAGATGACTTGGAGACTTAGGGATAGATTCTCAAGTTGGGGGGGGGCGGTGCTCTTGATCCCACATATATATGTCTACTCCTTAGCCATCCTGAGAGGACCCTCACCCCCCAAACCAGACAGCATCATCCTTTAATACATAGAGTTTAAGAAGATATGGCTTCCGTGTTTTAATACTGTAACTAAATCCTGACTCCTGCTGGGGTTTGCTTCCTCATAGCGTTACAATCTAAAAACCTTTCTGTGATGTATTAACATGTTTCCTGTTGTAACCTTTGAGGTTTATCAGAGAAACGGTGGTTAATGTCCAAGGCTTTTTCTCTGAGTGTTATTTTTTTCTGAATGTTCATTCTTCTTAGGAAAGTGGTAATGCTTTATCTTAAAATTTGTTCTTTGGGGCCTACGAAAGCTGAATTCATTAGCCCACTTGTTTCATATTTCAAATTAGACTTCTGTTTCAGAAATAACATGAAACTAGAAGTTGTGATTAAATAAATACCTCGTCAATTAGGCGAAGTCACTTTCTAGCTCCTGGGTCCTGGGGCAGGCGGCTTCGGGCAGGCGTCTCCTTGTTTAAACTTCACGATCACTTTGTGAGGGTGAGGTGAGGAATCCCTTGTTGCAACCAGGAGAACGAGCTTCTCAGAAGCCTTGTTCAAACGTAAGTCTGCCTGACCCCAAAATCAGTCATTCCTCTCCGCCTCTTATGCATGGAACCCGTGCCCCACACCTCTTCCTCCTGGAAAGGCTGCACTAGACTTTTGCCTCCAAACTGAGGGCTGCTGCTTACTTCTATGGAAATCCTCAGAGTCAAACTCACAATCCAACCGGAGATGAAGGAAGAGCCCCCGGAGCCTGTGCTACCCTCCGTCTCTGTGTGGTGTGTTTAGATCAGGGGAGTCAAAGTTCCGAGGAACCCTGGGGAGGTTGTCCAGGCACAGATGAGGAACAGGGTCACACTAGGGGACTGTAGGGCGGCAGTGGCCCACACCAGCATGGCCTGTTATGTTGACCGGAGTCCCCTCCCAGTTCTAACCAAGATGACGTGGAGAGGGTCGGAGGGACTGAAAGGCCAGGTGCTAGCCGAGGCTTTGTTTGAAATAGTTCCATTTCTTCTCCAGTGCATTCTTTTGAAACTACCTACTTTGCACTGTGAATTAGAGAGGATGGAGGAGAGGATCACAAAATGGAGAGGATCCCTCTAACTAGCATGGGGCGGAGAGCTTTTTGTTACCATGATAGAATCTCTTTAGCGGAACCCACAAGTCAAAGCACGGGGCCACTTCACCCCCCAAAACAGCTGAAAGCAATTTTTCCATCGGGCTTCTCACTCCTGGTTTCAGGAATGAGAACACACTCCACATGTTCCAGCGGGAGTCTGTTTACTCTCTCGCTTGCTTCAGTTAAATGATGATCTTGGTGACGCACAAACATGCGAGTGGTAAAAAGATGTTGGTTTCAGAGGAAGGAGAACTCCAGTTGTATGAAACACACCACCATCGTCAGCATGGGTTTGCCCAATATACCACTTGAGAAGGTGCCACTTCAGGAACTGGGTATTATTCTGGGCCACGCGCAGCTTCCGTAACTGCCTTTGTATCGAGAGAAGGTGTATTTACCTATACAGTCTGCTTAACTGTACATCCACGCTAAGTATAGCACACCGGGCATAAATCAACAGCCGCTAAATTCAAACTTTATTTCCCAAAGCAAAACTCCAGGCTGTAATTTTGCCATTCTTCCTTCTGATCCAAAAATAAAAATCAATCAAGGTAGAAAAACAGCTGTAAAGTTGATAATGAGATTTGTAACCAGAGAAGACACAATCTAAATCATGAGAAAGCTTAAGTCCTGTTAGTCATTTTCCACTCCGCCTGGAATCTGGAAACCCCCGTTCAGACGGGAAGAGATTGCCCTCCCAGCCCCCGGCCATCTCAATAAGGGGCTGGCACAAGTGGCTTCTGTTTTCCATAATTTACACCCCAAGTCCTGTGATGTGTTTATTGGAAAGTCAGAGGAGCGCGGATCGTTGTGGAGCTTTGGGGTGGATAATAACAGTTACCAGAGATACTCTGTTTACCAGAGAGACTGAAATGAGACTCCAGTAAATAATAAGACTTTCAGAAAATTACCCAATTACATATTTAACCACTCCAAGGCATTCTGGTCTCCAAGGAAAATCGAGTGCATTTTACAGAATTGCTTGTAATTGTGAATTGTGTGTTTGCAAAGGAAGCCAGGGAGCAGGGAGGCACATTTGTCAGAGTCTAGCAGTGCAGCCTCTTTTTTAAGGACTTTTGCACAGAAGAAGAAACATTTGCAATTGCTTACTGGATACCAATAAAATCCATGCCTTAGAATGTTTGACATACTATTCTAAAGGCGACTGCAGAGCTGCTTTGATGCCTAAGGGATTTCATTCAAAGTACCTTGGATGGAAGGCATTTAGCTATTGTTTTAAGAATACATTTTTTAATGAGACTATAACTACATTGCAAGGAGATAGATTTCTAAGTCACAAATATTAATTATTCATTCACTTTATGGAAAACACCATAATAAGTAGGCTGTTTTTATTTCATGCAGGAATGGATAATTAGGCATTTCTCCAAAATTATACAAATAACTTAAAATAATTTTCTCCTCACTTGGAAGTGGGCCTTCACTTTCATTAAAAATATATTCACCGTCACATTTTGGGGAATCGATGTGGATCTGTTACCCCTTATCGAAGGCTAGGGTATGATGTAAATCACCTGAACGAAAACAGACATTTGCACAAGACTCTTAACGTCACAGCGTGCCCCAGAAGAGCAGGCAGAGCAGACCTTAGCGCCACGCTCTAGGCACAGACACGCCTCTCTGCGCTATCACAGGCCGTGCCGCGCGCTGTGGCGTGCGCTGGGTGCTGGCTGCCAGGTGCTCTCCCGAGTCAGAGGGGAAACCGTTCACAGGATAGATGAGCATGCTGCCCTCATGGAGCTTACTGGTGCCATCTGGGGCCCCAGGATTTCCTCGAGAGCCTGGATGCCGCCTCATCACTGACCTAAACAGGGGGCAGCTGTCAGGCGGGAACCGAGGCAGGGCAGGGAAGAGTCCTGACAAAGGAAACTGCCACAGACTTTCAAGATTTTATTTATTTTTGCATAGAAGAGCTGGGGTGTAGCCAGAGGTGCAGGGGGATGAGAGGATTCATCAGACAGAGTGGGGAGCAGAACAGGCAGATCCACTGAAATGCGCTGCTGAGGGGAGCAGCGGGGAGACAGGAGGGTCTGCTGCGCCATGTGGGAAGCTCCCTGGCCGGGGATCGAACTCAGGCCATCAGGGTAATAGTGCTGAGACTTGCCCCCCAGGCCACCAGGAGGCCCAGAACTGGCCATAGGTGAAGCTGGAGACAGGGAGGCACCGACCACATCGGCGGAGTGGGAAGCAGCGGGCCGGGTGGCCCAGAATGAGCGAGGCTGGGCGGGCCAGCCGCGCCCTGTGGCTGCAGGAAAGATGCGGTGTCTCCGTCATGAGTTAGGAGGAGCCTGAGCCTTGAAGCTGCTGTCACTAGAGCTGCACTTGCAAAGACAGCTCCAGTGAGAGAAGGGAACAGTGGCAAAGAGGCGGGCGTGGTATGGTGGGAAGGGCCGGGAGAGAGGGAAGAGCGCCGCAGCCCTAAGGGCCAGCTCCCCCCAGAGTGGGGCGGGGCTGCCTTGGAGCTGGGGGGGAATGGCGAGACCCCCTAGTTATCAGAGATCTGTTTGGCCAGGACTTGGGGATGGGGCTTGCATGGAAGGAATGAGGACCAGAGGGAGGCACTGGAGAGAACGCACAGGTTTCTGCCCTCAGCGCTAGCGGTAGGGGATGGTAATAGGGCCCTCGTGAGAAACCAAGGAACTCCCAGGGCTTTTTATATATTGATGTTGAGATTCCTTTGGGGTGAATGGCATCCTCTGTAGCGGTTGCAGAACGATCTGCAGACTTGCAAATCCTGGCGAAGCGTGCCCGGGAACCCTGGCAACCAGCAGAACATCACTGTGGCTCAGTCTAGCGTGGATAACGGTGCACCTTTCGTTCTGTGAAGGGGGCGGCCCGTAAGAGCATTGACGAGGTGGGGTTCTGGGAATCACTCGTGTTGAATATGCCACTCAGGTCACGGCAAAGGCCAGCGCGAGACACGAGTAGGACTTTCTTCTTAGAGGGCTGCTGTCGAGGATTTTGCCCACCTGCTAAGTGTCAACTCAGGGGACATGTTTCTCTCCACACTGAGACGGTCCCGGTTGACAGGAACAGCCGTGCAACCCTGCACAGGAAGAGGGCAGTTGTGAGGGATGAGCAGTGTCACCTCTTACCCAGGGACACACGTAGGCAAGATTCCTCCCTCGTCTCCCCGCATCTGCGTGACCGGGACCTGTCTTTCTTGCATCCTTGCTGTAAACCAGTGTCCTCTGCTCTGGAGCAGAAACACGCCACCTTCAGCTCATGAACTTACAGAGACACATGTGACTTGGTCTTAGGCATCCTCACCTTAGTCCAGAAAGAACACAGGTGCCGCCTGCTAGGCCACGGATGATGTAACTCAGAGGTCCTGATGCAGCCTCTTTTCAGATCCCTGGAAAGGTCAGCATTTGCGAAGAGTGTCTTCTGCCATGGCGGTATCTGGTGGGTTTTTTTTTTTTTTCAAGATTTATTTATGCATACAAGCTGGGGTGCAGGCCAGAGATGTTGGGTGGTGAGAGGGCTCACCAGAGGCAGAGTGGGGAGCAGAACAGGCAGATCGACTGAAGTACACTGCTGAGGGGAGCAGCGGGCGAGGCAGGAGAGGTCTGCTGCGCCCTGTGGGAATCTCCCCGGCCGGGCATCGAACTCGTGCTGCAGCTGCCGACAGCTCCACAGCGCAGCGCTCAACCCGCTGCGCCACCAGGGAGGCCTGGCAGTGGGTTGTATTTTTGTGGATGGGCCCTATTCTTCTCCTTCATGGTCCCTTCCTAGTTCATATTCTCTCCAGTTTTCTGTCCACTTTGATCTTATTGTATTTGTGTATAACTGCCTCAAATCCTTTCTAGAATGTTAGATGAATAGATGAATAAATAAAAAAACATCTTTTTGAAAAGAGCAGTGGAATTTCCTGTTGTTAAAATGAGAACAATTTTGGTCCAGAGCGTGGCAGACATACAAGAAAGTAACGATATAGAACATATTACTTGGAGAATTTTAATCCCTTACTCTAAGCAGTTATTTTATGACTCGATAGTAAACCGAGTGCAGTCCCTGGTCTTCTGTAGCTATTTAAATGTAAATTCACATCAATTAAATTATATGCAATTAAAATTGAGTTTCTCGTGATCATAAAGCAGTTTACGTTTGTCTGTAGCTACCATTTCCGAGCAGATGTAGAATGTTCTCGCCACCACCCAGCACGACTTCAGATCATCTGGAAATTCCTCGTTAATAGCTTGCAAATAACTTCAGAATGAAAAGAGCCAAACCTACACCTTTAGGTAGTTTCTTAATGGTATTTCTGGTGCTTTTGTCTTTTTTATTTGCTCCATTATGGCTTCGTAACTCAGCCTACAGACCTTGTGCTATTCCTGAGTTCTATGGGAACCCCAGTACCCGTTTCCTTAGTCCCCGTCCCCCACCACTGTCCACTTGCACACTGTCCTTCCACAGTCAGGATTCCACCTCCACCGCCCCGGTGTCCTGCTCAGGACCGCTGGGGTCTCAGCCCACTTCTGAGGTCTGGGGGCATCTGTCTCGGTTGCTTTTGGACTCCCTGGATTTTCTCCTTACCGTTCAGGGTCTTGCCTTACGAGTGTTACTTTGCCTTTAATCCTCCTCTGTAGGTGCTCCTATGTCCCCACACCTGCATCGCCTCCTCCCTGGGACGCCAGAGACCTCAGTTTGCCTTCTCTTTGCCACACCTCCAGGCCCAGGGCCACTCCCTCAAGTTCTCTTCTCTCGTTTAGCTCTGGATCATCACCTGGTCGCTCCAATTAAGTATCAGCACCTCAAATATAACTCTCAATCTTGTTCTTTCTTTGGAGAACCCATGTTCCCCTGTGCAGACCTGCTCAGATAAGGCTGCTTCATAAGTACACGTCTGCTGAATCGCTGAGGCCACGTGACCTGTGGGCTGAAGAAGGAGCCCTGGTTTCTGGCTAGCACTCTGCTCCCCGTGTGTGTGCGCTGGGACCCTCATTTCTGCTCTGCAAAACGATACCCTTATTTTTAAAGTCAGGACACTGGACTAGTCAATTGCTGATGGCTCTATCAGTCTACATTTTGTATTTCCTTAAGTCAGTCTTCCGTTTTACCCTGGGGTCCCATTTGTATCATGATGTTTTGGGTTGTTAGAAATTTGCTGATTTTAACTTGTACATCTGGTAAATCTGATGATTATCATTTGACCTGTGAATATTATCTAATCCTCTGCCAAAGTCTCATGTTGCTTTGTGCTATTTGCCACATGGCACAACATCCATCCATCCATCCATCCA
This sequence comes from Scalopus aquaticus, assembly GCA_004024925.1. Taxonomy (NCBI): domain Eukaryota; kingdom Metazoa; phylum Chordata; class Mammalia; order Eulipotyphla; family Talpidae; genus Scalopus; species Scalopus aquaticus. Next base: position 24,597 of record PVIJ01017188.1, read on the forward strand.
TCCATTATACATCCATCTATCATCGAGACCTCCCTCCCTCCCTCCCTCCCTCCCTCCTTCCCTCCTTCCCTTCATAGGTTGGGTTGTTCCAGAGCTGAGTACTCGTACTAGCAATAGACATACAAAAGTCAGAAGATATTGTTTCTCCTTTCAAGGAATCTCCAATCTTTTTTGGAAACAAACATACTGAAACAATGGCAATAAACGATTTACTGGAGATTGACACCTACTACATTTTGTTGCAACATAATGATTCAGTGTCTTACTTGTTCTAAATAAATATGTCTGTAATATCTTATGATTAGGACATTAATTTTAAGTAATTATCTAGAACATGTATTGCACCATCCCATTTCTTTTGGCAGAATCTGACCTCTATTTTAAGGAATCTGTCTTTCTGAAATTATTGCTGAATACTAAAAGCAAGAAAAGAGCACTTTGTTTTTGGGGGCCAAAGAATTTGTATTGTGTTGAAGTATTTGTTGCATCAATAAATACTTGACCCGTTCACGCATGGGTGACGTTTGGCTATGCATAGATACACGCTAAAATCCACAAATGTCAGGCAACATCAGCAATACTTGATGGTTTATGCTCATAGAGTATTGATGCATCCACCTGCTGTTCTTTTCCATTCAGTTTTGATTATGCTCAGTGAAGACACTAAAACCAATGTTGAGAAGGAAATGGATCTTTCTCCTCTTTAAAGGTGCTGCTTTATTCAACATGTCACTTTTCACTAAAATGAAAATGTAAAAATCCATTTCCATGACACCAGTACTTGTGTAGGTGTTGGGCTGGCTCTGGCGCTGGTGTGTAGCTTGGTTTGACTTGTGGCGTCATTTCAAATTTGACTCAGTCTTGCATTGTCACCATTTAAAGTGTGAGTGACACTAACTAATTAAATCAAGGAAAAGGGTATTCATAAGTAGAGGATGTGAACAGAAAATCAAGTTAGAAGTTGACATTATGACCACCGTTTTCTTTTTTGTTTTGTTTTTTTTTAATTTTTGAAGTATGAGCAGTGCGGTAAAAGTTTATATTTGGAGACAAACACAAAAAACCATCTGACTGACTAGCACGATGGGTGGCTCAATCTGTTACATTGACGCTGTTATGTTCACTGAAAATAACAAAATCCTTCAATTTCATCCCAAAGCTGCTTTGACATTAGTGAGCCATCATATGCCATCATATGTGTCGACTAATTGGTCTCAATCTAGAAAAATAGAATCCAGTTCATATATATATACATATATTATATGTGTGTGTGTGTGTGTGTGTGTGTGTATAATTGTGTGTGTGTGTGTGTGTGTATGTATAAAATTCCATAACTGGGGAAAACACAAAACATACTTGAAAGGCAGGTTCACAGATTGTCTGAACTGTGTTGTAACCGATGAGAGAAATCAGGTCACCAAAGCCAAGCAGCGGGGGAAGAGCCATGGGGACTGGCCATTCAGCCCAGCGTCTGAGTCAGGGACTGGAGCGAGGGATTAAAGGGTAGGGGAGCTGCATGGAAAGTTCATGGAATAAAAGAGAAGGAGGAGCGAATGCTGCTGAAGCCTGGTAGGCGAGGACCGTCTGTGTCGCTCTTGAGCTTTATCCACAGAGTTAGCCCCTGAAGAAGAGCTGCGGGCCCTGAGAGATTAGTCACACATTTCTAATGACTTTTTAGAGCAGTCTGAAGCATTCAGGAAAGCACCTTTATAGTCACTCCCCTGGCAAGGTTGCCCACCACACATTGTCAGGATGGTCAAAGAGGGCCTCTCACCCACTGCAAACACATATCTAGAGATCAGGGACTGACGGAGAAAATGCTGCAGTGCCACAAGCTCAGACTTTGAAATACTTGCTCCCCTAATTGTACATTGAAGGAAAGTAGTATCTTCTGAAATGAGTTTTTTTTTTTTTAGATGAATGAAATTGTGCATGAAATCAGTTTGCTTCATGTCAACTCCCAGAACTTCAGATCTGACAGCTTCCTTGGAGGTTATTTCACCCACCTGGTTATTTTATAGATGAGGGAACGGAGGCCCAGAAAGGTTAAGGCAGGTACCTGTGCTGTAATGGGGGACAGCAGGTTTGTGGCTAGACAGGTGCAGCCTGAGCTGCAACCCTTGCAGCTGTGTGTCCTCAGTAAGTTGCTTCACTTCTCTGAGCTCTGACTTCCTGGGCTCTATTCAGAGGGGTCTTCTCTAAGAGGGCCTGGGCTAATTAGACAGGTGGTTCCATTCCCCATGTCAGTGGCATCATTGGCATGTGACATGACAAGATGCACATATTTCAAACATGCCATGTGATGAGTTTTGCATACACACACAGCATGCGTGTCCATGACTCTCATACATTCCTACAGACACACCCAGGTCTACGTGAGTGAAACCATCACCAAAATCAATGTAAGGAACAAAGTCTGCAGTCCCTTCCACCCCTTCTACTAGTGTCATTTTACAAAGCTGCCAAACTCTTTTCCAAGGTGACTGTACCATTCTGCATTCCAGTTGCTCCATTTTCTCTTCACCACTTGATACCATCTAGTTTTTAAGTTTTGATATTCTCCTACCTGTGTAGTCACCTCTCATTGGGGTCTTAAGTTCTCAGTCCCTAATGACAAATGCGGCTGAATATCCTTTCATGTACATATTTGCCACTTTTTAATTCTTTTGGTAAAGTGTCCAAACCTTTTGCCTGTTTTTAAAAACGGGGTTGTTTTTATATTATGCAAATTTAAGAGCTATTTATATATTCTGGAAACAAGTATATACCTATCAGATATATGATTTGAAAATACTGTCTCCCTGTCTGTGACTTACTTCATTTTCATTTTTAGAACGCACTGTATATTTTTTGTTGTGTTCATGTTGGTTATTGAGGTATATGATTTGGAGTGACAGGTTCCCACCTCTTCAGATGTGTGAGACCACACCACATCCACCATCAAAGCATCATAGTCCATGGGGCCCCCTTTCCCCCTTTACTCCTCTCCCCCACTGTCACAGCTGGCAGCCTTAATTCTGCTTACAGATTTCTAGGGTTTGTTCTGGTATGGTGTTGCCTGTTTCTTTGTTTTGTTTCTTCATATTCCACATATGAGTGATATCATCTAGTACTTTCTTCTTCTGACTTATTTTGATTAACATAATCCCCCTCTAGTTCCGTCCAGGTTGTTGCAGATGGCAGGAGTTCATCCTTTTCATTGCTAAGTAATATCCCACAACTTCTTTATCCACTCAGCTGTTCATTTCATTTTTTTAACAGTTTTTCAAAGAGCATAGTATTTAATTTTGATATGGTCCAGTTTATTAATTTGTTCTTGTGGATCATGCTTGTGTAATACCTAAGAGATCTTAGCCTAAGCAAAGGTCATAAGGGTTTTCTTAAGTATTTTCTTCTAAGAGTTTTATGTTTTATATTAAGGTCTCTTTTCTGTTTTCAGTCAACTTTTCTGTATGGTGCAAGGTCTGAGTTGAAGTTTTGTTGTTTTATTTTTTTCATATAGATATCTGGTGTTCAAATGCCATTCATCAAAGAGAATATTCTTTCTTTCTATGGAATTAGCTTTGTACCTTTGTCAGAAAACAGGAGCCCATAAACATGAGGTTTTATTTCTATTCTCTGTTTGGTTGCCTTGATCTATCTTTTTTATCTATATAAGCCAATATCATATTCTGTGGATGACTATAGATTTATAATAACTCTTGAAATCAGCCTTTATTCTCCAAAATTATTCCTCCTTTTCAAAGTTGTCCTGACTATGTTAGGTTCCTGTGTTGTTGTTCTTCTGACCCAAAGTCTAAAGTGAGGAGTCTGGGATTCGTCTCCATATTTTTTGATCCTTGTTTCAATACTGCTATCCTACACAGCCCATGGATCTCAGTTAAGAAAAAAGAAAAAAAAAAGCAAATGCAGCTTTTATAGTCTTTCATGTGAAAAGCTTGCTAAAGAAAGACTAATTGGGGGAACAGTGAGCAATAAAATCTAAACACTAATGGAAAATTTTCTTTAATAGAATGTTTACTTTAACTAATTTGCATGAACTGTGATTTCTAAGTAAAAGCCATTAGCTCTTTTGCCACTCTGGTTTTAATCAGCCTCATTGTTTTTTATCACTCTGATCCCTTCAATCGTCAGATTCAGCCCAGCTGATTACTCACTCTCCATGGCTGCTGAGCCCTTTCTCAAGGTCCTCATGCAAACGCCGCCCGGCTTGCCCAGGACCGTGTGGCCCTCACCCGTCGGTCACAGAGGGCAGTAGCCTGTCCTGCTGGCCTCGGGTGGGATGTGCTTCCCATTGGCCAACTCTGTAAGACAGTATCCACGAACTGGTCACACAAAGACCATCAGCAAAACACTTAAATCCTGATTAGTAGATTGTTAAACAATGAACTTCTGGGTAATAGAAATACTGTTTTGCTTCCAGTGGCTTCCCTCTGCATTATTATGAATAGTGTTTGTCGCGCACCCATTTTCACAGTGTATTGTGTGAGGAAAGCAATCATTTTTATCAATTTCATACTAATAGCAATCATTGAAATACTGCTCGCCAGAGGCGAGGCACTGTTTTAAATACCTGTTCTCTCCTATAGATGTGTGTGCATATATATAGATATAGATGTAAATAGACGAGTGTGTGTGTGTGTGTGTGTGTGTATGTGTGTGTGTGTGTGTGTAAAATGTTGTGAATAATCCACTGTCTGCTGGGAATATATTCTCTATTTTTCACATAATAGGGGTATATCTGCACAATCCTCCTTACTCTTATGGTTATCGGGTCTTCCCAATATGACAGTTCCAGAAGTGCCTGAGAGTGCCGATAATTACTGTCACATGAGAGGTGGCCAAGAATGACAGGTACTGAAGGGTTTCCTTTTTTCCTCCACGTCTTTTTTGCCTAGTTTTCCTTCTCATTTGAATCCTAATGTGTGACATCCTGATGTCGCGCCGTGCACGTTCTGAAAATGCATCGCTGTGTGTGCGAAGCAATTCTCCATGCAGAAAGCACCGAGCATAAAAAGTATTTGCTGCTTCCATCGTGATGTCCCCTATCGACAGGGGATGGGGCATCCGTCCCCACTGTGTCCTCAGCCCGGAGCAAATCTTCACACACTCTAGGTGCCCAAACAGCTATTGAATAAAACATTTAGGTCCAGTAAAGTGAGCAAGAAAGTATTTATGTGTTTAAGACAGTGTCAGCCGTATCCCCACATAACGGGGGAAACTGAGTTTCCACTGCCAGGCTCAGGCTTCTGATTGTGGTTCCCGGCCGGATCTCCCCCGAAGGGCAGGGGCTCCCAATCAGAGGCTGCGGTCAGACGACCTTCAGCAGCGCTTGGGGGAAAGATCCGCAACGTTCAAATGTTCCGAGATTCTGCGACAGGCCAGAGAGCCTGAAAAGGAGGCTCAGACACCGAGACAGCTGCGTCTGTATTTAAAATAAGGATTTGAGAGTCAAGAGCATGTGAGCGCACAGGGGCGCTGTGAAAAGCCTCCGCACGCCATTTTTGTCCTCTGTGCACAGAGGCGCTGGGAGCCGACAGGAAGGAGGGGCCTGAGTGGGCACTGCCGCCCGCAGCGGTCGTCTCTCCGCGGGGGGCATCTGGCCAGGAGACCGTGAGCCCCCCTCCTCGTCTTGCCTCCCAGCTGCCTTCACCCAGACCCCATAGTCTCACCTGACACCAAGCTGTG
>PVIJ01017189.1:5715-30368 GCA_004024925.1 Scalopus aquaticus
TTCCATTTTGTGCCCTTTTCCTTCCCCCCCCCCCCCCCCCCCCCCCCCCCCCCGATGATTGTCTCTCTCCTATTTGGCTTCCTTATAGTCCTGTTATAAGTGAAACCATTTGATATTTTTCTCTTGAAAGAGATTTTAAAGGATAGCTAAGGTAACTCCAAAAATTATCTATCTGAGCAACTATCCATTTACAGGTTGATTTTTCATCTTCCTTAGTAGAACTAAGTTTCAAGAGAAAACTAGCCTGGCTGTATTCTCAATAAGGGTCTGGGTGCAGGCAAGTTTAAAGTAATAAGTGAATTTAGTTTATAATCTCCCAGACTTCACTTTACCTTCTTGAAATCTTCCTGCTGATATCTAGACACCTTCCTTCTAATTAAAACTTCTAGTACAAGTGTGTTGAAGAAAATAAGTTAGAAATTCAAGTTAATTAATTTTTGCTATGTGTCAGTGGGTCTGATAAGAGAATTTTTTGGCAAAGGTTGAGGGACTCTGATTAGTCAATCTTTGATGAAATTTATGGATTTTAGAGTTAGAGAGTTTTTTATTTCCCCTCATTGCTTATAATTGAGTGTTAGCTTTAGCTAAAAGGTTTTGATGGGAAGTATAGTGGGTTCTTTTCCATGCCTGCCAAGAACAGAAGCAAACCCACAAAATATGTGGTGGTTTGTCTTCATTGTAATGGATAGCAGAGCAGATTATTAAGGAGGCCTCACTAATCTTTAATATGGGATAAAAAATACTGTCCTGAATGACTGAAGTGCTGCCAGGAGAAGGTATTAAAATGATGAAGGAGGAGGGACAGACTGGGTGACTTCTGAAATCATCAAACTTTTGGACTTTTTTTGTTTGAGTTTTCTCTTTGACATCTTCCCTTCAAATACTGAATTATTTGCAAATGAAGTTTCACGTTTTTAGTTTATTTCCTTTCTTCACCCTCATTCCCAGCCCTATGCATGCAATGTCCAGTGTCACATTACAACAGCCTAGAGTAAGGATGAAAGAGTTTAGTCTCCAAATTGGTATGATTTTTGTCCAGTAGCAGAAACTGTGGTTATCAAGCCTTCCCTAAGCCTTCCTTCCTCAAAGGAGTCTCCGCTTCTGGATACCAATATTAACCTTCCTCTGGTCATCTATAGTCATCAATCACATGATAACCTTTCAGCAGTGAACTCTGAAGGCTATGTGAACAGTGCAGGAGGGACTCAAAAGCTGCAAAGAAATAAAGCAAGTTTCAAGTAGAAATTTCTGTCTCTATTGAAATAGTGTTTCAAATATACCACTGGAAAATAAAATAGCCACTTTATAAGTCAGAGTCCAATACTTCAGAAACAAATATTCTGAGCCAATTATTGAAACATTTATTAAAGGATTTTTTGTGATTTGTGAATATATTTGCATGGAAGGAATTACAAAGTTGAGAAAATGGAATTGTGTATTTGTGATGATCACTTACCATCAGTAAAAGCAATAAAATTACATCAGCGAGAACTATGAGGCTTACTTATAAACTCATTAATTATTGTAAATGGAACCAACAGATGTTGAGTATAAGTAGGACTGTGGACACTGGTGACAACATATCTACATTGTGCCACTTTGTACACATTTAAAGAAAAACAACCTTGTATAGTGCTTTCTTATAAGGAGGACTAAGGACATGCAGTAAACTCGGAGAGTTTAGATGAGGATGAGCTTAGAAAATAACTAAGAGAGGAGATTCGAAGGAGGCTGGTGAGTAAGAGAAGGCAAAGAGAAAGGAAGAGTACAGTTAATACTAGTAAGTTGATGATGCTTTAGTTATTCTACTCCACAGAATGAATCCAGACCCTCATAGTGATTATGTGCCAGTCACAGTGCTAAGCACTTTCTACATATTTCCCCATTTTAACACCCCTCTGAGGTGGGCAGTATTATTATTGCTATTTCATAGATGAGGAAACTGGGAGAGACAGATGTGAAGTAACTAGATATGTGGAATGGAACACACGTCCAGACAGCATCAGGCCCTCTAGAACCCAAGCAAGGCCAGCCTCTGGCATCTCCTGTAACACTGATCATATTCACAGTGCAGAAGAGGAAGGTCATTCGCAGGGCAGTAGATTCTCATGTCAGAATGTGATCCTTATGCTCTTTCTTCATTCTTTGTGTCCGGGGTCGCCAAGACCACGCCCAGAGTCCGTGACTTACAGGAGGACTCTCACCCCTCCACCTGTGCTCCTATCCACAGCTCTGATTTGTTATAGAAAAGGGATACAGAGCAAAACCAGCAGAGAGGAAAGGAATGAAGTCCAGGAGAAACCAGGCACAAGAGTCCAAGAATTGTCTCAGAGGAGTCACACAGGATGTTCTTAATTGTCCCAGCAGCAAGTTATGGTAACATATGTGAAAGATTTTCTACCAAGGACACTCTTTATAGACTTCATCCTTGGGGTTTTGTGGAGGTCCTGGAAGCCCCTCTGCCTAGCACGAGAATTCCAGACTGTCAGAAGGAAAGCAGGTGTTCGGCGTGAACTGTGCTGTTTACCCAGTGTAGGCAACCATGAGTCACTCCTCTCAGAGAGGCGGGAACCCTCCCCAGATCTAAGTTCCAGATGGCCTCCCAGGGTCAATCTTGCTGCCTCCCTCAGGATAGCAGCTTCAGGTCACTGTGTTAATGCTTTTCTGCACATTTTGTCATTTCCTTTCACTAAAGAAATGTTTTATTGAGCTGAAGTTTGAGGCATTGAGCATAAATAAATTACTGTCTAAAAGCAAGTTAATGTCATTTTAAATTCAAATGATTGCATCAAGTGATCCACTTATACTACTGAAAGCAAAAATTCTGACCAGGCAGAAATAGCAGTCTGCAGAAAAGAAAATATGGCTATCTGTCCCCTCACATCCCATTGAGCTAATGGGACAGAATTGGGACCATTGTAAGCAGCTCCTTTGTCCACCCTGAGCACTGCTGTGGAGGGGACAGGAGGAGGATTTACCAAGAAAATTATAGTTGCCTTCTTTCCCTAAAGTACAGAGTGGTAGGCAAAATTCCCAGATGGCCCCCAAGATTTCTTTCCGCCTGATGAATGCGCCCTGAATAATTCCTCCCTTGAATGTGGGCAGGGCTGGGGAATATGATAGGATAATCATTCCCTTGGTATATTACATTAAGTGGCAGAAGAGAAATAACCCATGGGTAGTTCTAATCTAATCATATCAGCCCTTTAAAAGCAGAATCGCTTCTTTTGATCTCAAAGAATAAAACTGTTGGGCTGTGACCTGCCTCTGGCAGCCATATAAGGAAGCCAGTGGCCTGTAGGAGATGAGAGTCACTTCTAACTGACAGGCAGCAAGGAAATGGAGGCATCCGTCTTAAACTACCAGAAACTGAATTCTGCCCAAACCATGTGATGTTGGAGAGTACCCTGAGGTCCAGATGAAATCACAACCCAAGCCACACTTTGATTCTAGCCCAGTGAGAAACCCAAAGAGAGAGTCCAGTCAACTATGCCTCCAGTTCTGACCTACAAACCTGTGATATGACAGATGGTGCTGTTTTAAATTGCTCCATCTGTAGTACTGTCCTCTGCAGCAAGAGTAAACCAATACACATAAGCAGGTAGTAACCCCGTGCCTTGTCCTTTGACAACACCTAGTTTGACAGCATCTATGAATGCATTCAGTTAATTCTTCTGATTTCACAAGCTGCAACCAAGCATCTTTGCAAAAGATGCTTAAGCTATAAATTCACAATGTCTTATCTGAAACTAACAAATGCAAAATGCATGTGCAATGTTGAAAGGAATCTGAGAAGGTATGGTCAGAGCATGGCTAATTAGACATAGAACTGCTGTTACAAAGCTGGTTACTTTCCTAATTAAATTTTATGGTTTTGCTGAAGAATTAAAACAAGAAAGTTAAACAGAAAACCATGCCCCCAGAGAACTGGATTAAGAAAGCATCAACCAATTAAATTGTTAATTAAGAGCATAGCCCTGATTTAAATAAAGCTATGATGGAAGGGGGACAGTTAGCAGGTGTGCAAAATTAGAGTCAGAACACCCTGTTCTGCCTACATTTCTTCACAATTTCTTTATGTTCTGAAGAAATAGAAATCACTTTATGTATGATCACAAAGTTTTTATTATAGAATTAACACACCCCCGTTGAAAGGAAAATGGATGCTTCTGTTTTCAGTTTTCTCAACAGGGAGATGCTGGATTAAAAAAAAAAAAAACACAAAACTGTTCTGTATCCAAAATGTATGTCTTTTTTCAAACTGAAACACAGCCTCAAAAATACTAGTTGGTTTGTCAGGTATCATTGAATGAAATATCAAAAGTCATAAAATTCCATGGAGGAAAACTACACTTTATAATAGAAAAGACTCATCCCTACTCCTTCGCTGCTGCCTTTCTAAGGTACAATCTCCCTTCTCAGTTTCGTGCTGTCGATGGCTCTCTTCTCAATTACTCCTTGGTACGCACCCAAAACAGACACCTGGACCCACGTAGAGTTGTAATACCTGTGATCCCAGGAGCTTACAAGTTCAAACCTCCAACTGGATGGTTTAGTTAATGGGGGAACTCATGAAGAAGATGGGTGACAAATTTCATGCTATGGTAGTTATTTGTTTCCAGTTTCAGTAGTTCGGGTTCATTAGAATATCTGGCTCTTCACACTGTAGCCAATGTGCTCTGTCTGAGATGTAGACCTGGTTGTGTCATATTCTCTTTAAACCCAGTTAAATGTCCTTGATTGTTAACAGCAGTAACTGCCAGCCCAGACAGTTCTCTGAGTCACCCTGCAAGCTTTTTCTGTTAGGCTTCAGTGCCAGAGATCCTGACTCAATTGCTCAGGTGAGGCTTGATTTTTGGTATCATTTTAAAGGCTCCTTGGGTGATTATGTAGGTAACCAGGGTGGCAACTACTGGCCTAGGAGATAGACTTCAAAATCTGGCATGAATATATATGGCTCTTCATAACCCATCTCTGCCTGCCTCTCAAACTAATGCCTTTTCTCAAGTCATTACTCTTGTCTGGAATGTTCTTCTTCACTCTGTCTACCTGATGAACACTTGTGCAGACTAGGCTAGAATATCAGGTTCTCCTTGAATTCTTTGATCCTCAGTCAGTCCCAGACAGCTATATCCTAGCATCTATGTCACTGTTTATAGTATCTTTTCTTCCCCAACCCATCCTCACTAGAAAGAATTTCCTAGATATCTGAAACTTATCAGATCTCTGAATTGTATATGGGGAATAGGAAATTCCTGAAGGAAGAAAAAGGGATATCTCTTCAGCTAATGCTAAATATGCAGCCAGGCCCTTACCCCCAAGAATACAATCCAGCAGACCCTCAAAAAGACCATTACTCTTTCTTCACCCACCACTGAGGTGTTTTTTTTTTCTTGTTCTTTACAAGTCACCTTTTGTATTACTGTGATTTCACTTAGAAAAAAAAAAGAATTACAGCATAATGAATTTCTCACCATTTTCACTCTGAAAAGTCGTTACCTTGTGGTCAAAAGTATGGGAATAGATTAAGTTGCTTTTTCAAAGATGGAGATTAGGCTTCTTGGTGACTGAGAGGTTTTCTATCAAGTATACAGATTATATTTTGTTGCTGTTTCTTGGAACCATGAACAGTAGCCTTTGCATATTCATCAACCACAGTTACAAAGACTTTGCTTGATTAAAGAGGTTTCCCACTTTCTACCATATTTCTTTTTGGTTATGTTGATGTGGAGTGATTTCCACTGCCTTCCTTGGTGTTAGAGGTCATTGTTAGAAAAATGAAACATGGACCACAACCTTTATTATTATTATTATTATTTGTCTTTTACATTGTTGTGTATTCCCCATAGGTTACCCACCACCAATTCACCCGTGAACCATCACCATAGTTCCTTGTGTGCTTTTCTCCCCTGTTTTGAGCCCTTGTCCTCCCCCTCCCTCACCAAATGTCTCTCTCTCATTTGGTTCCCCTATATTCCTGCTATAAGCAAAACCATATTTTTCTCTTTCTTTCTGGCTTATTTTGCTTAGCATGATCCCTTCTAGCTCCATCCATGTCGCTGCGAATTGCATGTGTTTATCTTTTTTGATTGCTGAATAGTATTCCATTGCGTATCTCTACCACATCTTCCTGATCCAGTCATCTATTTTGGGGTATCTGGGCAACAAAAAATGTTGGGGAGGATGTGGAGAAAAAGGATCTCTCCTACACTGCTGGTCCAGCCACTATGGAATGCAAACTGGTCCAGCCACTATGGAAAGGGGTATGGCGGTTCCTCCATCTGCTAAAAATGGAACTTCCATACAACCCAGTAATACAACTTTGGGAATCTACCCAAAGGACACAAAAACACTAAACCAAAAGGATGTATGCACCCCTATGTTTATTGCAGTACTGTTTACAATAGCTAAGATATGGAGACCATAAACTTTTTTAGAGAAATGGATCACTTCCCTAGTAGCTGATATCAGAGTACAAGCATAAGGAGTAGCAGTGAATTAAAGGGATTGACAATCATCTTCCAAGTGCATTTATTAAATTCTTAACCCCCATGTGCTCTCTTGCATAGGTCAAATGTGGAACGTAGCTCACACAGTGAGGGACAGTATATGCTCTCGAGATACACTTCCTGAATTCATATCCAGATTCTTCCTCGTACTAGTTGTATGAGTGCCAGCGAATTACCTAATTTCTTTGTGCCTCCATTTCTTAACCTGTAAAGTAGGGAAATCCAGGAAGAATTGATCATTCCCACATTCATGTAGCCTGTAAGTGACACCTGTCTATCTCTGTGCTACATCTATTCTTCCTACCAGATTGAGAAACCCCTGAGAGAAGACTACTTACTATTCTTCTTTGGGTCAGATCAGTGTCTGACCCACCTTTGTTACCCTGATGTCTGGCAGTAGTAGAGACTCAACAAATCTTGAATGAGCACACAAATGGAATTTATTCATCCATTTAGTTGCCTATAATTATAATACAGGCAAGTCTAAGCTGGCTTCTAATCAAAAACATATGTATGGCTGAATAAATTTCCAATAACATCAAAAAATGAAAATACAGGCAGAAATAAGAATTGTAAGATGATGAGTTATGGGAGTACTAGTGAATAGCAGGGTATAAAGTTGGGGAAATGTTCCCTCTTTTTAAAACTAAGGAAATTTTATGGGGGAAGTAAGATTTTGTAAGAACTTGATGGTAAGATTCTTGAGAGAATCATCTCTAAAATCTGTACTATTTCGCTAGAACCTCACATAACTTTTGAGATTTTGCCTTCAGGTGTTGACTAACTCAATGAATACAATAATGCTAATTACCAGAAATTTTAATTTGAAAATCAGTGCTTAGGTATTCTGCCTAGGAGACATTTTTTGTTTTATATAGTAAAAAATGTCTGTATATCTCTTCAAGCCTCTGACACACTTGATTAACAAATCTGTTCCCTTCTTATAACCTAAAAAACAGCTATTGCATATGTGGTAATTCTTAGTGCCCTAAAAATTTTCAGAGCTGCTTTTGCATATTCATCAGTTACAACCACAAAGACTTTTCTTGATTTAAGAAGTTTCCTGTTTTCTACCATTTTGTTTTTCTAGCTGTATAAATGTGGAGTGATTAAAATTCTCAGGGTCCCATGAATATATTTCTTAGATGTTTTCCTGATAATTGCATTTTCTTTGAGGCTATCTGATCGTGAGTGTTCTATTTTTTCACATTTCAGTCACATTTTGAAAATGGGCTGTGATCTGAGCTAAGAATCAGAATCGTGTTCTTGACAAAGAAGAAAGACAAAGCACAGAAAGCATGGGGCATAATCAAGTGGCCGCAAAATATGTGCCAGTACAGGGATTAGTGATTTTTTTTATTTCTTTAGAGAGATAATGTTGGAAACACCAGCAAGAGGTGCCTCTGGGTTAAGGGATTCGGCTGAGACTTTGGCCATTGTGTAATGGATGATAAAGTGATGGAGCTGCCTTGGGTTCTCAGGCAGGGAGTGAATCAATAGAGTAAACAGTGGAAGGGCAGGATATATTTTCTTCCCTCCCTCAGTAATCCCATTGCCTTCTGCCCTAAAACTATTCAATACAAGCAAGTTGTATTGGACAATCAGTTCTGTCAAGGTTCAGAGGAGGTAGAACCTATATCAGTAATTCGAACGGGAAAGTTTTCATATCAGGTCATATTAGCTAAGTTCTAAAAGGCGTAATAAATGAATTGTGAATGCAGAGAACAGCTACTACCCCTAAAGAAGAGGAAATATATATAGGGAAGAGACTAAGAATTTTCCCTCCAACCCTCTTACTCTTCCAACTCTGCCACCCTCATCTAAAGGCTTGATTAGTATGTTTAACCTATCTAAGTATGTTTTATCTTGGTATATTTAAATGGCTGACAGAGAACATAAAAAAATATTTTTCTGATATGAATATATGAGTAACTGGAGTAGGTGCTAAGATTGGGAGAGAAATAGTGGCAATGTGTATGTTTCTATTTTAATAATCTAGGAATGACTCTACATATCACAGCTCTTAATGTTTATCATATTCATTGGGAAAAAATATTGGGAGAAAAAATTTGCAGAATATAAAGGCTAAAGACTGATTCAGGACCTCTAGAGACAGTTGCTCACTGAGTGACAGAAAAATTTGCCAGGGTGCCGGAAAACTAGATTGTTTTAAAGTAAGATGCTTACTATGGCGTCAAAAATATTTCCCAAGTGTAAGTCCAAGTGGGACTCCCACATGCCACCAAAAGCAGTGCCTCAGGAGGGAAGAAAGTAGGCTAGCATCAAAGAAAGAATCTCCTTCCTTTACTGTGTCTTGCAGTGTCCCTCTAAAGCCCACTCATAACAAAGCCAAACACTGACCAGCTACCAAAGGAGAAATTATTTTAGGATCTGGCTCAAGTGTTACAGAGAGGGAAAAAAGGAGGGTAGGTTTGGAATTGGAGAGGCAATATATTAATAATCATAACAGCACCTTTGCTAGGCCCAGGGATACAGTGACTAACAAGATAAGTTAAGGTCCTTACTCCCACTGACCCAACCATCTAAAGAGGAATATAAAGAAGTAGAAAAACCACAGCTAGACATAGGTGTAAGGATAATATAAAGTCACTCTACCCACCAAAAAATGAGAGAGAATTTATTATGTTCTTAAATTGCCAAGTATTCTAAGTACATATTACACATATTATACTATGTAATTTTCACAATTTAAATCAAGGCTTGAGTTATTCTAGTTTTATAGTTGCAAAGTCCAACTATTCTCTTTTCAATTCCACACAATATTTTTCCAGTTTAAGGAGTTCCTTTTGAACATGATTTAAGGTGAAGTTAAAATTTTCGCCTGAAATTTTTATTATGTTTAAAACAACTTTTCTGACATTATTTGGTGGACAACTGAGAACAAGAAAGGAAAGTGGGAAATGCAAGTTAAGGTGGGGAGTCCAGGTAGAGAATTGGGTATTTGCCACAGGCAAACATGGCTTGCTTTACAGTTCTGTCCAAAATGGTATGTGTCTAAGAAAGTCATCTCTCTTGCCACCTCCAGCAACCTACATTCTTTTTTGAGCTCTTGATCACAGGGAAGAGACTAAGAATTTCCCCTTCAACCCTCTTTCCCTCCCAACCCTGCCACTAGCCCCCTCATCTAAAGACTTGACTAGTTTGTTTAAACCATCTAAGTATGTTTTATCTTGGTATATTTAAATGACCTACAGAGAACATAAAAAATTATTTTTCTAATATGAATATGTATCTGGAGTAGATGCTGAGATTAGGAGAGGAAGCAATGAGTTTGTTGTTTCTATTTGAATCTAAGGTTAACTACATATCACAGTTATTGTTTATCATGTTCTGATAAAAAAATATTGGGAGAAACAATTTACAGAGGAGAAAGAAAACACACAGTGATTCAATAAATAACAATGTATTTTAGGGTCACCTAAGCTTCTTTCAAGAGTATAAAAGCCCTGATTGATCAAGAGATCAATTGGTCATTGTTAGTCAATTTACATGATAGACACTAAATACTGACTTTCACAGGATTTATATTGCTTAGAGAAATTTATTTGTTAGTAAATCATACCCCAAAAATGAGGCCTATACCTTACAACCATAAGTGGATTCAGTCACAGATGAGGAATGTAAGAAAACATGAGCCAATGTTAATTCTCTAACCAGTAATAGTCAGCCACTTTTTCTTCACCAAACTTTAGAGGAGTGATTTCTAGAGGATGTCCATGAAGTGGGGAGATGGCATCAATGGTTAAGGAAAGAGCATTACTTGAGGGCTTTAGAATCGGGAGTCTGAGTAACTTGAATAAAACAGCAGAAAGTTCAGAAATATAAAAATTTAAGTAACCCTAAAGAAAAATGCAGAGAAATTTTTGGAAAAATGGACTATAAGTCACACAAAAGAGGAAAACCAAAGATCATAACAACATGTGAACTTACCATGAAGAGTGAAGAGATATGCATCCATAAGCTGGTGTGCCAAGGAAGGACTCTGGGCCTTCAGATTACTGGAATGTCCTCTGTATGGCAGGCTGTTAGGTATATAACAAAACGGTGTCCTCTACTTTCTGGGCACTGTTTCCAACTTCCCTGATGGTTACTTAAGCATCGTCATATAACTGAGAATACCCAGTGGAACATGCACAAAAGTGATGTGGATAATTTCTGAGCCAAGACTTCATAGAAAGGAAGCTTCCTCCACACATTTTTGCTGCTGCCTAGATGGAGGTAATTAATGAAGCCCGAAAGGATGAGGGAGGAATCATGACATGGAACATTTCTGGATCCCTCAATTCAGATCCTGAATTTCCACATCAAGGAAAATTGTTCACACATAGGAAATATGCACCTTTGTCTATTACATGACCAATGAAATACATGTATGTATGTATGTATATACACATATGTTACCAAGGAATAAACTTGTATGTGAGTCTCATATTTGAGTATTGTTGGGGGGATGTAATTTCCTCACCCTCTGACTTCTTAGCTAAGACCTCTGTAATAGATTAACAAGAGAAAACCAATTTTATTAACTTGTATACCTCATATACATTGGCAATAATCAGAAAAATGGTTCACTCCCTGTGGTCCTGTGGTCGCTTAAAATTTAGACTTGAATACCATCTGAATTGGAAAAGGGGAAGGGAGGCTTAGGGGAAAGGAAAGGAAGGAAAGAAAAGGAAAGGAAGTAGGAAAGATGAATGAACTCTTAGAACAGGTAGGAGGTATGAGAATATATGACAGTTTGTCTGGGTGTGGTATCAATCTCCAGTTTCCTGTGATAAGAGTTAATCTTCCCTGGTTTATGAAACTCCCAGGGAGGGGATTTGTGAAATCTGAGTTCCCTTTGGAAGATCTGTATTTAGACAGATAGGGGGAGTTCAAAGAAAACTTTTCTACCTGTGCTGTTTTTTTAAAGGTTTATAGCTCAGTAGACCAAAGCAGCATATCCTAAACTCCTCCATATTGGGGGGGGGGGGAAGGCAAAAAATATATGATATTAGCTTAGCAGATGGGCAGTAGGTGTAAGGAACATAGATATCACAATTGGGAAAGAAAGACACCAGTGTTGTGCAGTAGCAGTATTTGGTAACATTTGATAAAACTATAAACTGAACTTGGAAAGCATTAAGAAGTGCCTGCCTATTAACCTTATAGCTCTAAGGAAAGTGGTTGCAAATACCCAGGATGTTAGCATGTGCTGGTTTTCTCGCTGTTTATAGAAGGCTATTACAAGAACGAACTGAGTTAAAGGAGGAACTGACCAGTTTACATTTTCAGAAATGAAAAAGAATTGGGGGGGAGCATAAAAAGAGCAGGGGAATCAGACTGCTTCTAGATCCTAAATATGTAAAAATGTAATGGTTTTGAACAAAAAAGATTTATTAAGTTTTCTCAGGTTTGCAAAGTGACTTAGATTAAGAGAATTATTTTTCTACTCAAGTCTGTTTCAAATGAATTTGGAGAGAGGAGGCAGTGCATGAAGGCCAAGGAACAAAAAATGTAATCCTCAACTGTTTTATTATTATGTCAGAAAAAAACTGAGGATATGATTGCTATCTATTGAAACCTAACAGGAAAAGGGCCCAAAATATCAAATCCCTGACACGAAAATTTGCTAGATAAAGCCATATGCAACTATCAGAACCCCAGACTTAAGACAGAGCAGGCTACAGAAACTGTCTCCCACCAAAGAGGCATACTCACCAACATTCACTTCATGTGTGGTTGTGAAGAGTAATAAGCAAAGAGAACCTCCCAAAAAGGCCTATGGAGAACCCTGACAGGACAGGTAGTTCCTCCCAAAGAGCAGAGCCTGGGTCCCATCTAGGTTCTCCACCACTCCAATGCAGGGTGTCTTTACCACACGTACCCAGGTAGATGTCATCTTTGGGTGAGGGATTGCACTCTCCCATTGTTCCTTGTTCAGAAGGGAGTTGCTATCTCGGATGCCCTGTCTCTGTTCACCATTACACATGGAGGCAAAGGGAGGTGCAGGGGGCAGATAGCCTGCCTTTCCATCTGTACATCTCAGATGTATAAGCCACATCTGGACCTGTTGGATAAGAATGTGTAACTGAAGGGAATTTGGGGTATCCCCCTCGAGCAGGTATTTAGTAACTAAAAGGACATACTGATTAATCACCAAAACCAGGCCCATATTTCCAAACCTCCCTCACAGGTAGTGTGAGTGAATTCTAAGCAGTGGAGAGTAGGTAGAAATGGTGAGTTTTGTCGACAGATGAAGACTTTGTATCCTCTACTCACTCTTTCTCTAGCCATTTGCTGTGCAATGACAAGGCCTTAGCATATAGAAAAGATACCGGATAAATGGAGCCTGGTCCTTAAATCACCACAGAGCAGAAATCCAGCTACCAGCAAGGAACAACTATCTCAGAAATGAGGGAAAACTATTGAGTTTGGGTCAATCTACCTTCTAGGGCTATTTATTGCCATAACTGGTGTTACTTTAATGGAATTATCTCCCCCTCCCACCCCCCATCTCTGGGATTCCTAGCCATAAACTCTGTGGATCCACTGAATTTTGTTTAAATTCCACAAAGCTAACATAATCTAAGAAATCACAAACATACTCATTTCCTCAACAGAGCTTAATTGAATATCATATGCTGGCATCATTGTGCTGGGGGGATATAGCAGTGAACAGAAATTAGACCCTCAGAGGAGTTCAGAAATATTCATTGGGTCATCCAGAAAAAAAGAGGAAAATTGGTAGAATTTCTACAGATTTATTCCAAATTTATTCCTTAAATATTCAGCAAACTAGCCAAATTGCTTATCTACTGCTATCCAAATAGGTTCTGTAAATCCCAAGCTCTGAGCCTGGTTTATACAGATGTATAAATGTATTCCAAAATGTACATTAAGTGACTGCTATGTGCCAGGCACTAGTCTGTATTCTGAGAGCTGCAGCAATAAACATCAACAGTAATCCCTGGCCTCATAAAGTTTATATCCTAGTGAAGAGAAGTTGACCCCCCAAAAATAAATTAATTAAATAGCACATCAGATAGTCATAGTTGTAGGGGAAAGGTCATTAAAGTAGGGAAGTTGAGAGGCATGGATTTTTAATTTTAATAATTATTTTAATTGTTTAAAAATATAATTATTTTCTTAAATATGTTAAAATGATTTTAAGAGAATAGTCAGGGAAGATATCAGTGAAAATATGGCCTGTGAACAAAGGTTTGAAGGAGGTGAGGATGAACTGCTATTGCCACATCTTTGAGAATTCCCAAATACCCTTATCTACCTGTCAAAAAGGCCAGAATCATCAAAAACTTTTGCTGTCAAAACTAAATATGTTCATTCTTTTTCTTTCTTCCTTTTTTCCGCCCTTATAGTCCTTGAAGTACTTTGTTGTTCTCTTGTAAAATTTGTTCTTGGATTCTAGTTTCCTCATTCAAACACATATTCTCATTGATTCCCAAGGTTTGGGGAGCAACAAGTCAATTTAATTAGAAAAACCAAAGATAAATAAATTATAGCTCTTGGCCTTAACCGCACACAACCTCCATCACCATCCAACATGTTTTCATATTCACAAATGACATTTCCTCAGCATCCTTTCACCTTTCTCAATCAAATGGCTGTTCACACACCTCTCCCACGTAGAAACTCTGCTATTCATGCCTCATATGCAAAGAATATATTATTTTAAATTTATATATATTTTACAGCATTGGTCATTTTTGTACAGTGTTTGCTTTCTCCTCTCAGGTGTGGTCCCCATAAAATTCCCACCACCAAGTCACCGTGCACCATCACCATATTCCCTCCCCTGTTTGATCCCTCTCCCTTCCCTACAAAATGTCTCTGATTTATAGTTGCCTGTTCATTTTGAGTTTTTTGTATTATTTTTTTCCTGATCCCTTGTTTAGTTTCCCTATATTCTCCTCGTGAAACCATCCGACATTTTTCTTTTTCCTTCTGGTTTATTTCACTGAGCATAATCCCGTCCAGCTCCATCCATGTTACTGCAAATGGCATGAGTTTATCTTTTTTGATTACTGAATAGTAAAGAATACCTTTTTAAAAAATAGAGAGTAAACTTTTGAGTCCAAAGGATGAAAATGTTAACACCTATGGGCTTAATTTGAGTGTAGGAAACAAGTGAATGTGGAGACAGATTTGTGACTGAAGGCAAAAGCAAACAATTACAAGATTAAGGTTCAGTTTGATCTGGGGTTAGCAGAGAGGCTTGAGTAATAACTTAACATTTAGTGATTCCAGTATCTTCATTATTACCAAAAGGAGGGTGAGACGAAAAATCTGACTTGCCTGGCAATCTTTTTCAGATTCTCACCGAATTTTTCACTGTCTCACCAAATAAACACTATTGCAACACCAGTTATCATAAAGGAAAACTCAGTAAATACTGACTACAGAGCTAAATGTTCCCACTCCTCTTTAAGGAATCTGCAATTGTTTATCTTTAACATTTTTTTAACAAAAACTCATGAGCATGCTTTAGGGACTGTCAATTTGATTTAGTATTCCTTTTAAACTTATAGATCCTGTTTTTTCATAACATCCTTCATTCTTCTCCGAAAAGCATAATCCTATAAGAAGTATAGTAAGTACAGAACTCATTCCCAAATAATGTGTTTGAAATTTAAAGAGAAGTTAAATAAATTTCTAATTTTTCTTTTCAAAGAAGTGTGTAAAAAGAATCGCTAAAATTAAGTTTGGGACAAATTCAGCACCCATTTCCACATGGGAAGTGAAAGTACTTGCTCAATGTGACCCTCTGTACTTGCTTTGGAAACATTTCAAGAATGCAATTCTTGTACAGCACAGAGGGATAATTCATAAAAATGGTGATTCTTGGAACTAAAAACATTCTGTTAAGAAAATTATAGACTAAGGCCAAACTGAAACTCAAAAATAGGAACTTACCTTTTTCCAGTATGACCACCCAAAGACCAAATTTGTGTCACACTTAGTGAACATTGGCTTTGTTTTCCTTTAAAGAAGATCTGGAAAGCACAGGATTCTAAAATTCTCACTTAACACTCTGATTCCAAACTCTTTATAAAATGTTAGTTTAATTCTCACAGCTCCCAAGCAGGTAAAGAAATAAGCAGTGTTTGTCATGGATTTTATCTCATTTTCTGCTGGGGAACGCGAGTCCCAGTGACTCTGTAGCTGAAATGGAGCTGTAATTCCCTGACAACCAGCTGAGGCACGGAGTTGACCTCATTCCACCTCTCTGCAAGTTGGGCGATTATGTTCCAATTTTGCCCTTACTTCTATTTTTCTGAGGTATGGCAGTGAACTGTCCCGGCCCATGCCTTCATGTAGAATCTGATGGGATTTCGGACAGCAAGTAAGCACTTTACCAGATAGCAGCTTTTTGTTTCTATTTTAAGAAAAGGAAACATTTAAGGTGCTGGTTCTGAGTACAATAGCTGTTCACCTAATGAGTAATCCCTTTTTGTCTTGACATCTGTAGGGCTTAAATGCATTTATAAAAAGTTGGATGTATTTATTTTTGGATACATAACACATATAGTGATAATGTTCAAAACTCAATGTTTAGAGGATATACAATAAAATATCTCCTTCCACTCCTCTCTAGTCATGTAATTCTCCCACAGAGGTAACCTGTGCTACCAGAATCTTAGCAGTATTTAACACAAATACAAGAAAGTAAAGAGGGGAAACAATAGATAAAAATAAATATATATATCTATACATAAATCTCTTTCTCCTTTTTCATAAATTATAGCAAACTATACATACTGTTCTACATATTTCCTTAAGATATTTTGGCAATCATTCCATATGAAAACACAAAAGCACCCTTATTCTTTTTTATAACAGCATAATCTTACATTAAAAGCATAAACCAAACTTTCTTTAACCAGTCTTTCAGTAATGATTTTTTCCTCTTCCCCCCTACTTCTCCACCCTCCACCCTCTCTGGTAGCATCAGTTCTATAGTCAGATTTCTAGAGTGGTTTTGGTTATTGGTTTGGCTTTATTTGACCCTTTGTTTTGTTTCTCTATATATTCTACATATAAATGAATCATCCATCTCCTTTGAACTTGCTTTGCTTAGCATAATCCCCTCCAGTTCCATACCAAGTTGTCCCAATGACAAGAATTTATCTTTTTTTTTTAATTGCTGAGTAGTATTCCATTGTGTATATATAGCACATCTTCCGATCCACTCATCTGTTTTGGGTTTTTAGGTTGTTTCATTGTATGGCTATTGTAAATAATACTGCAATAAACATGGGAATGCAAATATCCCTTCAAATTAGTGTTTTTTTATTTTTCAGTAGATACCTAGGAGTAAATTTTCTGTCATATGGTAGATTGATTTTTAATATTTTTTAATATTTTTTCCCTTAAGGGATGAACGAGTCTACATACCCACCACCATTATATAGGATTCCTTTTCCTCCATATCTTCACCAATACTTCTTGTTACTGGTCTTTTTGATATGACCCATTCCCATAGATTACTGTGATTTTAATGTGAATTTCCCTGATGATAATGTGCATTTAATATGCATTTTCCCTGATTTGCCACATGAACATTTTTTCATGTGCCTTTTGGCCATTTGTCTGTCTGTCTTTGGAGAAGTGCCTATTTAACTCTTCTGCCCATTTTTCTTACTGGGTTATTTGTAATTTTTGTTGATGTATGAGTTATTTGTAGATCTTTGGTATCAGCCCCTTCTATAGTGTGAAAATATTTTCTCCTATTAAATAAGATGTCTTTCTTTTCAGTGGTAGTTTCTTTCATTGTGCAGCAGTTTTTAAGTTTGACATGTCCTAATTGTTTATCTGATCTTTGGTTTTCCTTACTGCTGGAGATGAATACATATCTCAGAAGTCTACATCATGAAGTGTTTTGCCTATGTTTTATCCTATGTATTTTATAGTTTCAGGTGTTACATGCAAG
The DNA here is from genome assembly GCA_004024925.1 of Scalopus aquaticus. Taxonomy (NCBI): domain Eukaryota; kingdom Metazoa; phylum Chordata; class Mammalia; order Eulipotyphla; family Talpidae; genus Scalopus; species Scalopus aquaticus. The sequence continues at coordinate 23,176 of PVIJ01017189.1, forward strand.
TCTCATATTCATTTTGAGTTGATTTTTGTGTATGGTGTGAGATAGTTATCCAGTTTCATTCCTTTGGCATGTGGCTGTCCAGTTTTCCCAATACCATTTATTCAAGAGGCTTTCTTCAGTGTATATTCTTGGCTTCTTTGTAATAGATTAATTGCCGATATAGGTGTTGGTTTACTTTTGAGCTCTCAATCCTATTCCATTGATCTATGTGTCTGCTTTGTTCCGTTGCCAAACTATTTTGATTATTACAGCTTTGTTGTATAATTTGAAGTATGAGCCTATGATGCTACCATTATTCCTCTCTTGTCAGGATTGCTTTGTCTAATCAGGATCTTCTCTGGTTCCATAGGAATTTCACTAATGTTTGTTCTATATCTTTAAAGAGTACCATTGAATCTTTGATGGGGATTACACTAAATCTGTACATTGCTTAGGGTAATATGGTCCTTTTGTCAATGTCAATTCTTCCACTCCATCTAAGTTCTAATCTTTACATTTCTTTGTGTCTTCTTTTATTTCTTTTAACAATGTCTTATGGTTTTCTTTGTAAAAGTCCTTCACCTTGTTAAGTTTACGCCTAGGTATTTAATTCTTTTAATGTAATTGTAAATGGTATTTTTTTTTCTTGATTTCTTCTTCTAACTCATTATTTGAATACAGGAAGGCAACTGATTTTTGTATATTTTTTAACCTGCCACTATGCTGAGCTGATTTATTGTATCAATTTCTATGTATATTAACATGCAGTTTACAAATAATGATAGTTTTACTTCTTTCCAAATTTGGATTCCTTTTATATATGTCTCTTGCTTGAATGCTCTAGTTGGGACTTCCAACTTCATACCATGTTGAATAGTAGTGGTGAAAGTTGACATCCTTGTCTTGTACAAGATCTGAATGGAAAAGCTTTTAGTTGTCACCACTGAGAATAATGTTAACTGTGGGTTTCTCATTTGTTCAGGTATATTCCATGTATCCCCAGTTTTTTTTGAGGGTTTTTATCATAAATGGATGTTGAATTTTATCAAATGTTTTCTTGGCATCAATTGATATGACCATATGGTTTTTATCTTTCCTTTCATTGATGTGTTGAGTTACATACATTATTTTCAAATGTTATATCATCCTTGCATCCCTGGAATAAATCCAACTTGGTAATGGTGTGTGATCCTTCCAATGTATGGTTGAATTCAGTTTGCTAAGATAGTGTTGAAGATTTTTGTATCTGTGTTCATCAGGGAAATAGATCTATAGTTTTCTACTGGCTTTGTCTGGTTTTGGTCTCATAAAATGTATTTGACGTATTCCCTCTTTCTCACTTTTCTGGAAGAGTTTGAGAAGATTTTGTAGAACTCACTAGTGAAACCATCTGATCTTGGGCTTTTTGCTTTTGGGGAGGAGGGAGACTTTTAATTACTGCTTCAATTTGCTTGCTTGCTATTGTTGTGTTCAGGTTTTCTATTTTTCCAGATTCAGTTTTGGATGGTTATGTAGTTGTAGGAATTATTTTATCTCTTCTAAATTACTCAACTTACTAACATACAAATATGCATAGTAGTCTCTTATGAGCCTCTGAATATCTAAGATGGCCATTTTATCTTTTTTCTTCATTTCTAATTCCATTTATTAGGGTTTTCTCCATTTATATCTTTGTGAACTTCTTAGACATTTGTTTATTTTTCAAATTTTGATTTCTATTAACTTTTCTAATTTTTATTTCTTTCTACTGGCTTTGGTTTTGATTGTTCATCTTTTTATAGCTCCTTAATTTTTTTTATTTGTGCCTGCTCTTATTTTTGTTCCCTTCTTTAGTGTCCCATTTGCTTATAGGATTATTTACCAACCCTTAACTCTGGTAATTAGGTGCATTTCTTGGAGAGAGTAGAAAGTTTCATTCTGTTTTGATTCAACCTGCCACTGTGCCTTTTGACAGAAGAGTTCAGTCAGTTTAAATTTAGGGTAATATTGATCTGTGTAGGTCTGATACTACCATTTTGTTCTAAATTTAATGGTATTAATCTATTTCCTTGTCAGTTCTTTGCCAACATTTTTCTCTTCAATTTAGATACAAGAGTTCCTTTCAACATTTCTTGGAGGGGTGGTTTAATGTTTGCAAGATCCTTCAGCTTCTGTTTGTCTGAGACCTTTATTTCTCCCTCATGCATTAGAGCATTTCGTGGGAAGAGACCCAAAAATATGTTTTAGATCTTCAGTATGATGTCTACCAAACAGCTGATAGACAATATTATCTGTAATTTGAGAAATAGCTTTATATAGAAATGTAGAACAGAAAAGTGGTGTCCATCTAAGCATGCCATCAGCTTACTCCCAAATCTTTTCTCAACATTTTAGAACAGAGAGATCAACAAGCTACATTCTGGGGCAAAAAAATATGGTCTACTGTTTATTTTCATACATACTTCACATAAAAATGTTTCTTATGTTCTTTGACATATTTAGTTTGGGTTAAATGGAATTATAGCATATGATTTGGAGTCAGTTGGTCCGTAGTTACTACTAGCTCTCCTTCTACCTGTTGAGATACAGTGATTTTGTGGCATAAGCAGGGGAGATATATAGCAATACAAATGTATCCTATAGTGCCCAATACCAGATGTAGCATTAAAGAAACAATATTTGAAGTGCAGGAAGTCAGAAACGACTCCATAAAATATTCTTCATCTCATCAGATATGTATAAATGAAAGCTTAAGATTTGTTTCTCATCACCATCTAGCCAAAACAGACATTCCCTGCTGTCAGATATGTACTTGATAATGAAGCACATGCAATTATAAATGCACCATATATTTTTATGGAAATCATGTGAATCAAAATTTCTGTTTTTAGAATGTCTTTTCAGAGTCTAAATCTATGCCACTTCTACAGTAGCAAATATAACTGTGTGAGAGGTCATGTGTTTTATGCATCCCATTGCACCATATCAAGTCTGGCAGTTCCAGACAAAATGCTTTGCAAATCTGCAGTTAAGTGTCCTGAAAAACTAGTGTTTCTGTGGCAAAACTATACATACTCATCAATAAGTCAGTGATTGCTGTATGAGTAATTTGGTTATAATTATGTAGCTTAGTGCAAGTAGCAACAATGTTAAAAAGCATTTTGGCTGCTTTTGTGACAGTTAATTTCATCTGTTTTTAAAAGGAAACCTCAAAATTATATGAGCTTGAGATCCCACAAGACCTGAATCTGACCTGGCCAGGACCGCCCACCTGATGCCCAGTATGTAAGGATGCTGCACTGGTTTGTCCAGTCTCCTTACCCTGTTGTCTAAATAATAAATAATAGCACACATTTATGAAGACAGAGGGGTGTAGGAGAAAGATTACCATTACCACGACTCCTGCCTGACTTCTCTTCCTCTCTGGGTGTAGAGTAGAAGGGAAACTGGAACATTGGTCTAGGGTTGAGGTTTGGTGGTGAGGGTACAGAAGTTATATGGTGAGATTACTGTAAATGTTGTATGGTGAAAAACCACTGTATCAATTTGGGTAAAGATGAAATGAAGGTTAAGAAGGAATGACAAGTCTGGAAAAAGCAAGGGATAGAGGGACTAGATATCTAAATGAGATTAAAACCCAGGAAGATAAAAACATGGCTAGGAATTTGTAGCCCAAGATTAGTAAATTGAAATTTAGGATTTCTTACAAAGTTACCTCAATAAAAATAAGTAAAAATAGACCAAATCTGGAAAAAAACCCATGTTTCCTAATTGTCATAGATGTCCTTAAAGTGGAGTGCAGATTTTAGTTACTGGATATGGGGATGTGGAGGCTCAGGCACCAGGATGGACATCGATTGCTTCTCAGGTGTCAGCAGGTAGAGTGCTGACTGCAGGTGAGGAAATGCTCCATGCCAGGGCATAAATGAAAGGTATGGCATAGTCACTGGTGGGTCAGGGTACATCCAAATAGCATTATCTTTGGAGGAATATGCTCTTCTGCAGGATAAAGAGTAGTAGTATTGAAACCTTGGTGGGGAGCACAGAGAACACCTAGCAGAAAACAGTGAAAGATGGGTTATTATCTCCCTTGAGATTTCAGCTATTTTTCCAGGAATGAGGAATTGTTTTTGTCCTAGATGTCTTCTCAAAAGCCATTTGTGTACCTGAAAAAGAAATGAAAATTATGAATCAGCTGTAAACATCTACAAATGAGATTCTCTCTGAAAATGAATTTGGTCTTAGCAATAGCAGGGTTACTTGTTATGGGAGCCCTTGTTATCCATATATTTGTAGAAGGCACTTCTTCAAAGGAGTACATGAGGAGCCTGGTAGTTTCTGAAAACTATGTCAAAGTGAAGATGACATTTCAGGGATATTCGAGAGTCAGGGTGCCTGAGATAAACCTCCTTTACAAATCAAGCCACATTTTTAGAGTAGACCCCCAGATCACAGGTTAATGTCAGCTAATGATTTGTTCATTCTATTTTCTCATGGAAAAAAAGAATAGCAATTTGGCAAGTAACCACTATTGAATTTTCTGTCCTAAAAATCTTTCCAAGGCAGGTCATCCTTTGAAAACTGAAAGGAATGGTGTTTTTGTATAGGATCAGGGGTCCATCTCCATTAGCTACTCTCTTTCTAGAATGTCTTATGCTAGTCATGCACATCAAATTTTGTGAAAGGTGCTTTCTTTGATCTATCCTGTCAGCTATAAGAGAGACCCTTAGCCTAACAGAGGTCTGACTAAAAGAGCAGACTTCAAAGTGTCATTTTCAGAAATAAGCCCTCTCTACCAGATCTGTGTGGGTTTTTTTAATCACATACTGCTGACAGAATGTTCTTCATTGGTTTTGTTTTCTAATGTCCCATTATCCATCCAGTCTTCTGCACAGTATCTACATCTGGGTTTTTAGGTGGCTTATAGCATACCTAACCACAGAGCAAGTTCCTCCAAAAATCAAAACGAAAACCATAGCACAGTCCCAGATCTTCTCTCTAATTATCTCCCACCTGCTCTCCATTATCCAATATATTTCTTTTGGGACCGTGCTGATTTAGATATCCATCTCCAGCTTTAATTCAAATGGCATGACTGATGTGACCAAATGTTACATACTAAATGATGTAGAAGCCCACACTGTGATTCTCTACTCATTTCTCGGTAAACATTTTTTGACATTTAGTCAAATAATCCTTATGAAATTCCTTTAAAGCACAGTGGTACCATTTGTTGTTTGCAGTTGATTGTTCTGATCATTTTTTAATGGGTTTATTGCCACACTATAGGTCATTTTATAATTAATAAAACAAAATTATAACAATCGTAATCACTAATCAAAATATATTGTCATACTTAAAGTGTAAAATGAGCTCATGCCCTTTTTAATTAGAAAATTTGGGGTTTTATAGGAATAATGGTTGAAAACACATTTATGGCCCTTCTAATGGATAATGATGGGCATTACCATTTTACTGATATGATGGTTATAAGAACATTCTGTGTTCTAAGCTGTCTTCCTATTACCCTTAGAACTTGTGTAAGAGAAGAGTACAGTTTGTAAAAGGATGTTTTTTTTTTTTTTTTTTTTTTTGCTGATTACGTAGGGCTATATTTCATCTCAATTCCAATGGCAGAAGTACAAGAGTGATCAAGCACCAATGCACACCCATTTTACACTTCTATTTTTACTATGTCTACTGATATCTCATTGCCTAAAGCAAGTCATTGGGTTAGGTTAGTGGTTTAGGTAGGGGGCAGGTCACCTGCTCCTGGCGGGAGGGTGCTACAGAGGTACTAGTGAATAATTGAGGCCATCAGTACCAACTACCGCAATGCAAGATTAGACACAGCCTAAAAGGATATATTCCTTTAAAAGATCTAATATGAGGTATAAATTACATAAACAAATGCCTTAGATGTAGTCCCTTATCACTAGCATAAAAAAAAAGAAAATACCCAGAATAGTTTTATTAGTCACTGCACAGCTTACATCCCAAATGAAGAACAGGCTTCCAGACACACACAAAAAGGGGGTGTGAACATTTGAGGACAGTAACAGGAGAGTTATATAGCAGAGAATAGTGAGAGAAATCTGGGCTTCCTCACTGTAGACCCCAGCAAGCTCTTTTTCTAGAGCCAGCAACCAATTGCATGGTGTTTTTCATTTCCTGCACATACATTTTATCTCATCAATAATATGGTCAACTCTCCCAGGGCAGTCATGTTATTCTTCAATATTAAGCATCTGTGATGTAGCAGGTGACCTTCTAGACACTAGAGATACACCTGTGAACAATTTTTACAGAATCCTAGCCCCAGGGCCTCCCAACTTACATTCAGTAGATGTAATTTGAGGTGGTCCAATAGCAGGTTCCCCAGTTGAGGCATCTCAAGAATGCATCCCCATACTCTGTCTGGAATTTTTAGAAAATATTAACCATTATAACTAAACTTGCTTGATTTGTTTCTATTTGTCAGGCACTCATGTTCTTTACTTATGTGATTTCATTTAATATAAAAACCAAAAACCTTGGGTGGCAAATGCAACTAAGTTTACAATGTTAGGAAGGATTACAATGTTAGGAACCAGCAGAGCAATAAACCAAATGCAATCCAGGCAGCTGACCCCAAGTCTCGTTCTCAAAGGTCATGTTTAATTTCCCCAGAGACAGTTTCTCAGTGTTTTAGTTAACACTAAAGCATGTTTTGAGTGTTCTTGTTTTAATGAAATAATGAAAGCATGTTTTACCATAGTTTTTCATGAAATTTTAATTTTTGACTCAGGTCAGTTCTACAGACATTCATTGAGCAACTACTCTGTGTACCTGGCAATGATCATTGCTATGGAAACACATCTTCTTCTGAATAGCTTGCCATTTTGTGGGGTTTCCACTTACATATGTTTATACTTATGTGGATGGAAAGGCTTGGTCAGGAGAGTTTGATTTAGAGCTCACCTTCAAGGAACTCCTGTAACTTCTAGTTCCTCTAGTTAGTAATGGTGCTATTCCCCATCTCTACCAGAGACATCAGAGAAGTCTTTAATTTGCAGGGATCATCCCAAAAACCTAACTCACTGTAGAATTTTTTAAATATATTTTTATTGTTTTTTATGTCTTTTACATTTTGTATTCCCCTTGGGTAGCCCACAACCAATTCACCCGTGATCCATCTCCATGGTCCCTTGTATTCTTTCCTATTCCATTTTGTGCCCTTATCCTCCCCTCCCCCC